>PVIJ01002716.1:9980-65650 GCA_004024925.1 Scalopus aquaticus | reverse complement strand
GTCCTAAATGTCACACAGCTATGTACTATTCCATTGACAATATGCTTCACAGTTTCTCTATCCATTCATCTGTTGAAGGAAACTTGGGTTGGTTCATAATTTGGCCATTGTAAACAGTGTTCTATATATATATAGGTGTAGACAGATCTTTTCATACTGGATTTTTCATGTTTTTTTTTAGGGGGGTAAATACCTAATATCAGTATTGCTGGGTGAAATGGAATTTCAATTTTTATTTTCTTGAGAAATCTCCATTCCATTTTCCACAAGGACTGTACCAGCTTGCATTCCCACCAACAGTGAATCAGAGTTCCTTTTTCACCACAACCTCATCAGGCTCAGTCAATTCCATTCATTTTTATAGGGGTCATTATCACAGGGATGAGGTGGTACCTTAGTGTGGTCTTAATTTGCATTTCTCTTATAAAAACTGATACTGAGCATTTATTCATATATCTATAGGCTATTGGAATGTCTTCTTTAGAGAAGTATATATTGAGGTCCTTCATCCATTTTTAAATTTGTTTGTTAGAGTATTCTGAACATTTCTTAATGGAGACAGAATTTATCACAAAGTTCCTTCATGCAAATGTTCACTAAAATGATTCATTTAAATGATCAATTTTACTAGATAACAGCTATTTTAATACTAATTGATGCTGACTTCAGCCCATTACTGTGTGCTCCTTCATACCCTCTCTAGATAGATATCACTATGTCCCTGAAGCAATTATAAGCTCCCAGTGGACTCCTGATGTTTCAAGTTCGCTGACCTACTTTATAAACTATTGTGGTAAAGGGTCTCCCTGGTGGTGCAGGGGTTAAAGTTTCAGCACTATCAATTCAAGATATCACCAGTCCTTGCAGCAGGAGTTCAATTCCAGGCCCTGGAGGTGACCCACAAGCTGCAGCAGACCTCTCCTGTCCCAGCAGCGGATTTCAGTTAGTTCAACTGTGCTGCTCCCCAATCTGTCTCTGGTGAACCCTCTCACCACCCACACCTCTGGCCTGCACCCCAGTTCTTGTATGAATAAATGAATAAAATCTAAAAATAAAATAACATACTGTGGTGAAATACTATAACATAAAAGCTTCCATCTTAGATATTTTTAAATGTATAAATCTGTGGCATTAAGTATGTTCCCACTGTTCTACAGCCAAAACCATTAAGCATATACAGAATTTTTTTCATCATTGCGACCTGGAACTCTTCATCTATTAAACAGTAACTCCCCATTCCGCCTTCCACCAGTGCCCAGTGAACACCAGTCTACTTTCTGTCTTTCTGAATTTGACTATTCTATTCTAGGCACCTCATATAAATAAAGTCCTACAATATTTGTGCTGTTCTAGCTGGCTTACTTCACTTAGCACAATGTCTTCAAAGTTCATATACTGGTCCATTGTAGCATGTATCAGAATTTCATTCCTTCTTACGGTTGCATAATGATATTAATTTTAATAATATTCTATTGCATGTACATGCCATATTTTATTTATCCATTAATCTACTAATAGACATTTTAGATTGTTTCAATAAGGAGGCTACACAGAGCACATGGAAGATTAAAATCAACATATGCAAAAGGTAGGACTGCTCATGCACTGTGGTACAAAAGCTTGAGAAGTCAAGAAAGGGTATGGTGAAAACCCTTTAAGTTGTGCACTCAGTCAACTGAAACCTCACGACTCCAGCATATTTCTACATACCTACAGTAAGAGAGAATGTCAAGTCATTTCAGGGATTCTTAAATCTGTCCCTATTTTGGTCAGAATGAAAAGATAAACCCCAAATTTTGTAAAAGATCACATCTATTTCACATGTGATCCTCAGCAGTTCTGAACTAATATTTCTAAAGTTAAAGACAATATTTCTGTTCCTTTTTGTTCTATTAAGTAGCAGATAAATTCTGAAAGGCTTTCAGTAGAGCTGGTGAATACGATGAGATGAAGTAGGATATAACTCCTTTCACCATATTTTAAAACCTGGTACATCTAGCCACCATCTTTCAAGAGGCAAAGATGTAAAACTCTGGCGAGAAGTCACTGTATACAAATGTCTACGTCTGTTATTTTAACTTTAACATAAAAAAATATTTTCCCATAGCAAATACAATGTGATAAATGTTATGAAATATCTTCATAATACAATAAGTTGCCAGAACCATCTAAGATAAGTTTTTAGTTCATTATACCACTAAAATTAAATGTTTTAGAAAAAAATCATTATCAAAAGAAAACATAGAATGATTAGAATTACATATTGACCGCATACCTAAAACTTAACTAGAAGTAGAAGAAAAGTGTAAAGGATATTTCAGAGAAAATCTGAAATATTACATTGATTTAATGAATGATATGGTAACTGTAAGTCATGAGAATAAAAGCAGCCTTCAAATAATATATTATTGTCCATCTGAACTTTTCTGAAGATTCCTGTTGAGTTTGTCAGGGTAAGTAAGATACCTTCAAATACACAGAATTTTGTTGCCATTGTATGTATTTTGTGATAGAACATTAGTATTATTTAATTGTGGTTGATTCACTGAAGCAAGCGTTATTTATTGACATTCTGCCAAAAATGAAGAAATATTCAAAGTCAGGTATTTTATAACCTATTTAGAATGACAGAAATTATAGTATAATTTGTGTAATAAAAGGCAAATAAAAGTTTTAGATGCTCTTAGGTATCAAAAAAAGTTTAGTGACTATTAATTTGCTATTGTTAATGAATACCTTTTGCACATAACTTTTGTCCTTTAGTACTTACAGAATTTCATTTATTATTAAGGAATCCAATAGCCCATATTTTTCTTGCTCTACAGAACTTGGTGTGACATATTTTACTACCTGTGTGTCTCTCCTTCTGATTTAATTCTAGTTGTTCTGATTAAGTCATCTATCATTTTTTAGGAAGATTTTTCTTCTAATTGGTTTTTTGGTATTGCCTCACTAGTTTTAGCTATTTGCTACTTTCTCTTCCTGATATGTCACTTTGAAAATATGTCAATGGCATTCTTGTATTAAATTTTCTAATTGCATTTTAGTCATATTACATTTTCAGTTCATTTTTCTCTTATACTTTACGCTTTTTGTATATTTTCATCAGATGTTATAATTTGGGTTTTCTATATCTTATGTTAGAAATATTACCCCTATAGCCTCCAGGGTGGCACAACAAGTTAAGTCTCAGCCTATAAAGCTATCTGCAGCCACTGCAGTACAAGTTTGATTCTGGGCAAGGGAGATTCCCACATGGCACAGCAGACCTCTCCTGCCTCACCCACTGCTCCCCTCAGCAGTGTACTTTAGTCGATCTGCCTGCTCTGTCTCTGGTGAATCCTCTCACCACCCCACACCTCTGGCCTGCACCCCAGTTCTTGCATGCATAAATAATTAAATCTTTTAAAAATGTTTTTAGAAAAAGAAATATTACCCCATATTATCATTATATAGTTTGTAATCATTCCATAACCACTAAGGTCTGTGACTTCACAGTAAGAGCTTTCTAATAAATTTACTTAAATGATCTTACTGGCTACATGCATTTCCTTGTTTTACTATTAAGTGTTTTATATTAACCCCACAAAGACTTTGTTTTGTGCAGCATGGAAAATAAAGAGACATGTTTTATAGGGACTGAGGATTAATAGTTGAGATTACCTGATGAAGAGCAACCAAGATAAAGTCAAGACAAGAACTGTTTGCATTGCAGTACAGAGCATACAGCATATCCCGCATACAAGATAACCACTTTGGCAGTATCTGAATATGCAGGCAGAAAACATGGGGAATCAGACAGAGCAAAGGAACTACATGTTTGAGTGGAGAGATATGTGTTGAAAAATAAAAATCAAGAGCTTACATTTTAAAGACCAGAAGCATCTTGGAGAAGCTATGAAAATGGAGCATGGAGTAGGTAGAGATACATATTAGCGAATGATGACCACAGATAACTGACATGGGAAACAATGTACAAAAGTTGCCAAAAAAAAAAGTTATTCCAGATAGAGGAGCAATATATAGAGAAAACATCACCAAGGACAAGCATGGAGTTATGACCACATGGTGATCTCTTTTTCGATTTCATTCCTAACATCATCAACTAATACCTTCTGGCATCGATCTTGTAAACTGTAAAACTGGGTACAAGATTAAAAATGGCAACTTGAATCAATACCTGAATTTTCATTCTAAGGAGAAGAGTATTTTATATAATTGTGATTTTCAACAGATAAACGTGTTACTACTTCTTACAGGGTTGGGAATATCAGGGAAAAGGCAGCTGTATATTTAGGGAAAATATTTATAATTTCATACTTAGTTAGCAAAAATCCACTTATTAAAGTAGAAATTATAAGCATAACATCTTTTCCATCAATGGGAATTGAAAAAAAGCATGGCCCTTAACAGGCAGGGGTTCAGCACATACTAGCAGGGGTCACTGAAATCTTCATTTTCATGCCTATCTAAGGAGGACATGCAATAAAGCAGAAAATCACATCAGTGTCCTATGTCTCTCCAGCATTGTCACTCGAGTGTATGCACAGTCAACATTTAAGTAGTTTTGACTGCACAACTATTAAAGCAGTAATTTGCTTAACTTAGTGATATTTAAAATTTTATTACTGCCATAAATATGGGCATTTCCACAAATGATCGATCACCAGTTTAGAAACTAGCCTCACAGGGTCTCCCTCGTGGAGCAATGGGTTAAGTCTCAGCACTATGAAGCTATCAGCAGCCGATGCAGCATGAGTTCGATCCCCGGCCAGGAAGCTTCCCACATGGCTCAGCAGACTTCTCCTGCCTCGCCTGTTGCTTCCCTCAGCAGTGTACTCCAGTAGAACTATCAGTTCTGCTCCCTGCTCTGTCTCTGGTGAAACCTCTCACTGCGCCCCCTCCACACCTCTTGCCTACATCCCAGTTCTGTATTCATAAATAAATAAATCTTTAAAAAAATTAAAAAATAAAAATTAGCCTTACAAAATATGTAATACATACCTATCTGGCATTACACTAAAGTATAATGTAATGAAATCATATTGGAACAAACCTTAGAAAACTGTGACATTAGACCGTAAAGCAAGGTTGCTTTAAGACCACTCCCTGAACTATTTCCAAGTATGCTTATTTTGTATGTATAATTCTGATCCACACCCTGCATGGTGATTCTGATTCAGTGAGTCTGACATGGGGTGGAACGTGGGAAACTATTTTTTTAACAAGCTCCTTAGGTGATTAAAAGTTACAAGTCATCCTAACACCACACTTAGAGAACACTGTCCTCTAATAAAGGCATTATAATAAAGATCCTTTTTAATATACATATATACATAGATACATTTTTGCTATCTTAATTGTTCGTGATATATGAGTGGAAGTTTACATTTTTTCTTACAAAAATAAAATATGAAATAATATTCCATCATATTTTTTTAAAAAGAAATTTTCTCTATCATCTAGATTTCTGAAGTGAGTTTCACTTAGTCAGAGAGAAGCATAAATTAAAAATTAAATATAAAGCACATTCCTCTAAGATTAAATCCTTTTCTATAATGAGGTGTTGTAATTCAGAATGGAGAAAGTAATAGCCAACTTGAGGACAAGCCCATCTCATTAAATAACTCCTCCCTTAATTATGAGCTTATATATTATCTGTCACAGCCAAATCCTTTTGATTATAAAACAACAGTTTTACTTACAGGGTTCTTAAGAGATATTTGCAGGAAATTTTCTCTCTCCTTGTTTTACTGATCAAAGTTCAAAAATATCACTATAGGGAAGCTCATTACTCACATGTTCTTTTAAAACACAGTATAATTTCTATTGAAGAAATAGGCTAGTTCTTTAATTACAGATACAATCTGTCACTGTGTATATGTGTAAATAGACAGATATCTATTGCTTTGCTCTTTAAAAACTCTTATTGTTTAAATTAATCAACAAGGCAAGTTGTTCACAGCTTTATCTCAGAAGATAATACACATTATTTTTCTTGTGAAATATAAGAAATAAAGTATTTTGTGTTTCAAGTGATACACAAATACCATCAATAGTAGTCTTTTTACAGACTTTTGCTTATTTAGATTTTTGGAATTAATCAAAAATGTGTGCCATTTAAATCATAGTAATTCATATATTGTGGTTCTTAAATTATATTATCTAAAAATTTAAGTGCTGAAATATTTACATTGACAGGGATAAAAGAAATACTTTTTCCAAATCAATCAAAATGATTGTTTGGATATAAACAGAGTGTCATATATGTAATACAGATTGTAAAAGATATTTTAAAATTTCAGACTTTAAGAAAAATCTTATATTTGAGGAATTTTTATTGGTGAGCCCATTAAATCAAACCTTTAGCTTTGTGATATCGTACAATATGAATCTTCACTTTCATTACTGAGTTGTGTTCTGCTTAGAGGGTTTGCTCAAATTATGAACAAGCTTGACAAAGGAATCTATTCTCAAACTAGATTGTAGAGTAGCCACTGTGACACCCCAATAAAACAGTAGAGTTACAGTAGAGGAAACAATATCCTTTTTATTGCTCTTTCTTCCAAGTTCATAACACAGGCCAATCTGACTAATCTGGGAACTGAGACCAAATTAGTAATGTCTTGTAAGTGCATAGTTTGAATATTTCATATGTTTGATTTATATTTTAATACTTTGTGAAATAAATGCACATCACATTTGTGAAATGCACATCTAGGAAAAAATAGCTACAATTAAATCTCTATTCATTTCACTCTTCTTCTTCCACATTCTTTCTCTTAAACGCTTACATTTGCCCATTCCTTTCAATGGAGAGTCACAATTTTTTAGTCTAAAACTTTTACTGTCATAAACAAGGCATAATTTAGAACCTTGGCTATATTTCTTCAAGTTGTTTTTTAAGTGACAAGAAAATTCGGGTGGCTTGCTTTGTCAATATAGATACTAAAATTGGAACAGCACAAAAAGATTGACATGCTCATGTGCAAGGATAGTTCACACATTTGTGACTCATCCTATGTCTTAGAAGAGATGAGGGTGGAGAACCAGGATGGCAAAGGATATTAAAGGACATTTAACCTCTACCACTTATATTTTATTAATTTTCTTATACAAAACACAAGTTTTGATAGAGGTTAATCTTGGTGTGTGAATATAGTGCTTATATGAATTTCCCTATTCTCTTTGCATTTTAAAACTTAAATAGCAGTCTTCATAGCAGTCATTCCAATTTTCAAACAAGAAAACAATCATAAGTATGTGCCAATTATGCCAGTATTTATTCATGAGGCTATTAATTTCAGAATTATTTATAATGAGGAACAAGTGGAAGCAATCTAAAATTTGAACAATACAAAATGGTTAAGTATACTATAGTCAAGTCATATGATTATTATGTATTCACTTGGAAATCTTAATTTTTATAGTGCTTTCCCGTTGCAACTGTTACGAAGCTACCACAAACATATTGGCTTAAACCAAAAATATTATTTTAAGATATAACTTGGCTGTCGGATTTTTTTTTTTTTAGTTGTAATGGCTCCTCGGTGTGACCCTGGAATATTTAAAGGCCTTTACAATATTAGATAAATGAAAGAAGTAAGCATTCGATACTTTTTGTTGCTTCATATTCAGATATAATTTATTTAAGTTCCATACTCTTTCTGCGGAGCATTATGTTTCACTAAGTAAGATTATTAATAAGAGTGTCCATTCCACACCATTTTGGTATCTCTGTATTATGAGGAAATGTATAAACATTTTGTCCATTGTCTTATTTTTAAGATACCTGTTTTATTAGCTTATTCACTGTCTTAATTATTGTGACATTTATCACTGATTCCTAAGACTCCACTGTTGATTTATGAGAACTCACTTTCTCAAAGAGCAAATAAAAATAAGGAAATTTAGTCAATTTTGCTTTTAACTTTAATGTTTTTTGAAAATAGAATGTTTAATTTTGTTAAATGGTAACCATGTTTTAAACTTAACAATATTTTACTACAATGTAATAGAAAATATAATCACTAAAACTGTCCTAACAATAACAGTATCACTTATTGAATGTCTACTATATGCCAAACTCCATTTGCACACACAAGTGTGTGTCTAATATTCACAATACTGAATAAATATTTTAATACAGATTTTATAAATGAGGAAACTGACTTTTTGAGTGGATAAGTAATTCTATGTAGTTACTCTATCATTGACCCAAGTTTTTTAATCTAGTACAAGCATACATACACACTTACCACTATGCCATGCCTTTATAATTTTCTCAAACTCTCTGAAGCTTTCTAACAAATGAGAGAATAATCATACAGGTTTTGAAACCTCTTAATATTTAAAATTCGTAATACAGGCCAGTGCAATCTATTACAGCTTCTCCAACTCTATCCCGAAGTGTACAATGCCTTTAAGAACCTCTAGGTGGCAGGTGTTGGCCTATAAAATATAAACAAAATGCAAAGAGAAAAAAAAAAAAAAAAGGTGATCAAAGAAGAAAAGAAAAAGGGACATCTAAAGAGGAAGAGTACTTTTAGTGAAGAATGAGAATACTATCAATCTCTGTCTACCAGATATCCACACTTACGATTCTACTTTCATACTTAATGCATTTCTGAAAACGTGTGAAAGTCTCATGCACAGTAGTCAAATACGGGAAGAGTTTCTCCTTCCAGAGAGATTCAAGAGGAAAAAAAAAAATCAACTTTTTTTCTTTTTTTTGTGAGAACTTTAATAAAATTCCAACACCCCATGCATGTTCTTAAATTCATGTTTTTCTTCTTATAATTTAAGAACAATTAATCCAATGTATACTTGATTTGCCTGAATATCAAACTTTTACATTTTCCACTTCTGTCTAAAATACATTAGGTTTTGAAATCATATTTGTCAGTCAAGTTAACTTGTTTTGTTTTTTACTTTTCATATTTTTCAAAAGAGGATAAGGGCAAAATGCAGTAAGATATTAAAATAATTACAAAAACTGGTGCATATAAGTGGTAACACTACTAAAACTGAACGATTGCCTTGGAAGAGTTCCTTTTTGTTACAGTGAAATGTCTGTCAGCTGATTATGAAAATATGAATTCAGAGTACTTTAGGTTTTTTAGGAAACTGATATTTAATTCATGAAAATGAAATTTCTTTGGAAGATGAACACATTAAAAAAAATAAAGTGCCTACAATTACCTACATTTTGTCTCTTTGGTTAACTCTCTCTGGAGACCTAGTTTTCATTTACTTATATTTCATCAAGGAGAGAGCTACCTTTTCAAATCTGAAGGGGTCAATTCATTCGCTCATTTCTTTCTTTCTGTTCTGCATTCATTAATCCTTTTCTTTGAAATATCAAGAGTAAACGCCCCCTTCTAGGCACCACTGCAGAACATAATAATGAAGCAGGAAAAGAATCTTCCTTCAGGGCTGCAAACTCTAAACACCAGGAGAATGCAAAAGGCTTGGTTGTTCACTGTTTTTTCTTATCCTGTTAACTGTTGAATCCATTATGTAAAGTAATGGCGAAGACGTTATCAGTAGGCATTCAATAAATACTTACTAACTAATTAATTAATGGGTGTATTAAAAATGAGAAAATGCTTTTAGATGCAGGAAGAAAGAAAGGAAGGAAAGTTGGAAGAAAAGGAGAGAGGGAGTGAGGAAGGGAGGGGAAAAAATAAGTCAGGGTACGGGTTTCCCTTGTGGCCTAGGGGTTAAGTCTCAGCGCTATCATCGCTATGGCCTGTTTGATCCCTAGCCAGGAAGCTGACCCACATGGCACAGCAGACCTCTCCTGTCTCACCCGCTGTTCCCCTCAGCAGTGTATTTCAGTAAATTCGCTTGTTCTGCTCCCCACTCTGCCTTTGATGAATCTTCTCATTCCCTGCACCTCTGGCCTACACTCCAGTTCTTCTATGTATAGGAAAAAAAAAGGGGGAGGCAGGGTATTTCAAGTAATAGATGATAAGAATTGAGAATAATATGCTCATTTATAATTTCTAACATAGTGTTTTCTCACAATTATCTTAAAATAAATAAATACGTATTAAATACTTAAGATGCACCTGACGGAGGCTAAGAGTATGAAAAAATTAGGGTGGTGACATCATAAGACCAGAAGCTAGAGGTAGCAGTAACAAATGATTTACATAATCATTAAACCAGCAACAGAAATGAAAAATCCTTAGGCCCAAATTGCTGTAGCAAGTATCAGAGGGCTCGAACGTATCTGGACGTTCAGGTCCGAGGTGGGGATATGAAGATGGAGGCCACTGTAGATTCAACTAGTCACACCCTAGAAGTAACTGAGTTAACAATAGATAACAATGCCACAAAGGAATGAGCCCTCTTCCCAAAAGGAAGAACACTAAATCAGTACAATTTCTGCACTGGCAGGAGGCACCTCTTCCCCGCCTTTGACTATGCAGTTAATTCTTTTCACAAAACTTTCCCCCTTGCAAAAGAGCAGCAGCAGCTCTTCCTGCCCTCTTGCATCTATGCAAGTGTCTTCTTTTCTTTTTTATATCATAAACTTGTCCATTTGGATATAACTGAAAGTCTTTGCCTCCTGGGGAAACTCGCCCACAGTCTGCAACTGAAATGGGAATTCGGTAAAACTTTTCTCAGAGGCAAACCAAGGACCCCACTGACCGAAACCAACATCTCATCAAAACATCACATCCAGTCAGGTTTAGGTTTTATAAAGGATATAGGTAAAATGAGATAAATATATTTTAATTTTCACTCGGTACAGCATTTGTATAATAAATGGTATCTACTATTGTTATTAATACCTAGAATTCTGAGGATTCCTCATATTAAAAAAAAACAGAAACTATAGCTACAAATACCTCTCAAGAAGTAACTAGGAAAAGATAAAGGCATTATCAAAGTGAATTTAATATAGCACCATAACATTACTAAATTTTGCAATACTTTATATGATATTAGTTTTGGTGCTTACAAATAAACAGCTTACTGAACATCTTTCTCTGCTGTGAGCATTTATTCTTTAAGATAAACTAAGACTATTAAAAGTTTTCCTTTTAAATTCACTTATACCTTATTTCTAGAGCTCTTTGGAGGTCTTAAAGTTTTTCTGCTTTGATTTCCTAATGGTGCCTTTCCCTTAGGCACTCATCCTGTAAAAAGTAATATTAATCAGCATGTATCAAGTATGCTGCTCACTTTTCTCTGAAGTAAATAGGCGTATAAATGAGGCCAAGTGCTGGAAAAGAACTCTCCCAATACCTGGACAGCAATGGCATGTATGCTCAGAAACAACTTCAGAGAGTAGTTAATCTGTTAGTTTTGTTTGGTTTTATTGGTTCTTTTGTTATTTTTGCTTGGAGTAAACCATGACAAAATTGTGAATGAAGACAAAAGAAACTTTGATGTAAGAAAAAGTAACAATTAGAAATTATCTATGTAACAGCTGTACAGGAGGCCATATTTATACAGATAGTAACTGCCCAAGATGGGGAGGGGAATTACCTATTAGTGACTCACATCTAACTTCTGTATTTTTGTTAGTACTTACAAAGTCTGGGTTCAAATATGCATAACAGAAAAATAGAATAAGCGTATGTATGCTTATTACTTAGTCCCATCTCTGAACTTACAATGTATGCCTAACTTGTTTGTTACCTGATGTCCTTAGCTCCTATCTCACACATTATAAATGCTGCTGTAAAACATTGGTTGACTTTAATTAGTTGATTTCAGACAACACAATTATATAGTACAAATTAATGCTATCACTAAAATTAATGTTTTTAATGTTAAAAAGCAACCCATGTTTGTTGTAGAATATTCAGAATACAGTGTGAGCTCAAATAAGAAATAAAAATTTCTCACAGCTTCAGGAAAAGAGGTGTATTTCAACTTTATGGAGCACTACCAGGGATAGTTTTTGCTTGCTCCCAGTGTGGGTGAAATGGCTGAGGAGTTCGGTCTTCATGGAGCCTACATTCTACAAAAAAACCCACACAAAACCCATGCAGAACTGATCTCACCAAAATGTTCAGACAGAATGCCCCAAGACTTTCTGAAGAAGCTTTTCCAAGATGTATTATCTAAGAACAGGGAACAAATGTCAATCAAGGCCCTACAGGCTCCAAAAGAACCTGTTGACATTAACTATCTAGAAAAATGAAGATTACTCAGATTTAGGGTCATCTTCAGAAACAATCTTTCTATCAGAGAAACCCATCTTTATGGTAGGGCAAAGTATCTAATTACAAAGCGTCTAGTTTTATGACTCACCCTCTTCATGTCATGTAGTTTCCCTCCTCTCTCCTTGACAGCCCAGGTCCCTACCCTATTCATTAGCTCAAGAATAAGAATCCTAGACCTGTATCCTATTTACCCTAGAATTTATAGCCATGTATATTCTTCCTATGTATGCCTTTAAATTTGTTCTTTTTCTCCTGATGTTAATTTGTTAGTGCACGTAGAAAAGAGCCCAGAAGGGTATGGGAAAATGCCCTCTCCATCCTATGCTCCAAACAGCTGGAGGAACTGTGTTCTGGCACAAAAGTCCTCAAGGACAAAGAAGCTGATGTGCAGGTAGCATCTGTGGCAGAAAAGGGTGAGCAAAGCTTAGTGTAGCATGTGTAGAAGCTCATGCAGTTCACTGTTAGGAAGCTGAGTTACTTGATAATATAATACGGATACCTTTCAGGTAGGGAGCAGATGTGGCTACATCAGGGAGAAAGTAAAGCAGCAAGATAAAACCAAATCAAACACATTGACTGCTCTAAGGATGAAGGGTAATCAAAACCGGAAAAAAAGAAATCCAACAGGTGACCTTTTCAACACTTTCACTCAAGAAAGGACAATGGCTTATATGAGGGGGATAGCAGAATAGAAGAAAAGATGATAGATTTAATATTGTTTAAGAAGTAAAACTACCGGGTCTTGCTCATATATTGCATATGAGGAGGAGTCAAAAATGACCTTTTATTTTTATTTAAATCACTAAGTAAACAATACTTTTTGTTTATTGAAATGGCAAAGACTAGAGGAGAAATAAAGTGGGAAAGATATCCGCTTGCCACACATACCAATACTTTTTTTTCTTCATAACATAATTCAGATTGTATTAAAATTAAAAATAAGTCCAACCCAAATCCAGTCTTGCCTCCTCTCCTTGAAGCTAGTTGCATGCTCACTGGCTGAGTTTTAGTCAGTGAGATATAACTAGAATATTGTGTGACATCTCTGGAAAGGTGGATTTGAGCTCAGTGATGTGAATTTTGTCTCATTTACCTTCCTCTGTCTTTCTTCCTGAAATCTGACAGGCTGGGTGACATGCCAATACCATGATAGATACTGAAGTGACTTGAAAGATGGAAGCACATCTGTTAAGATGTGTCGGAAATGTAAAAATAAACCTGATGACCAAGGAAACTTCATAGCAGTTCTATTTGATAACTTTCAGACCTCTTTCATATAAGAGAGAAATAAGATTTATATATTTAAACCATTATTATGATGGTTTCTTTTATTTTCAATTGAATTCAATCTCCACTGATACCCAATGCTTTGAAATGCTAATTTGACACCCAAACATCCAAATGGGAGTGATATGTAAGCAATTAATATAGAAATTGAGTCCTAAAATAGAAGACTGGTACCAGAAATGTAAATTCTGGGGGTTGGGGGCAGGATACTGGGTGAGTTAGAGCCATGTGATAGATGAGACTGTGTAGGAAGTGAGTGTAGGTGGAAAGAGGAAAGGGCCTAGCACTGAGCCCTAGGGCTTCCACATTTAGTTATCAGCACAAAAGGAGCCAGGGTTGAGGTTTAGTAAAGTGCAGTGAAGTAACAAGAATTCACTGAGCATGGTTTCATAGCAGCGAAGGAAAATATACAGGGAGTTGTCAATTATACAAAATTAATTCATTGGAGGGATGAACTGAAAGAACTGAGTAGAGAAAGTGCGTGTGGGATTTCCTAACATGGGAACATTTTTGCTTTGAAAAGTGCAGCTTCAATGAGATGGGGAAGGGAGGCCTGAGCCTAGAGAATGGTAGGAGCAAACGCCCGGACTTGCCTTTAATTTCCTGCAGAGCAGAATAAGGAAGCAAAATACGCCACCCTGAAATACCTTTTTCTGGCAAAAGCCTTATTTAATGGAAGGGGCTATAAAGGCTGGATAGGTTGTTTTTGATATTTGCATGTAAACCTCTATATATGGTCTTCTCTCAGGAAGACCTAATCTTACCTCTTTTCAGTGGAGAAGGCAGATCTTAATTTGCATATCTTTGCCTACTTTGCCTTCCTCCCAAACCTTGCTAAGTGAACTTGCCCTTTCTTTACCTAACCTCTCTTGTCTTTGCCAAGCTATTCAAAATGGCATCTGAAGTCACATAGGCAAGTTACTCACATCATGCTAAGTGTCTCTCATGTATACAGGAGGTAGTCAGAAAATTTATTTTTTCTTTTATCTCTCTATCTTGTTTGATTATTTGCCAGCTTAGAAGAACCAAAGAGATGTGATGACTTCAAAGGAAATCACCATAAATAGATTAAGACAGAATTTGTGGGGAGAAAGAGAAGGTTGATTAGGTAGTTTTCCTAGAAGAGGCACAGCAAAGATATGCAGATTGGCATTATTTTCCCAACGAAAAGAGATAAGGAATTTACAACTTCCTGGGAGAGGACCTCACAAATATATAAATCTTACAAAGGAAAATTATGTACAAATATCAAAAGTCATCTCTATTCAGGCTTTAGACCCCTCTCTGTAATCAAGTTTTAGCCAAAAAGGCATATTTTGGGGTGGCATATTTTTGAGCCCTTACAATACTACTCTTCCTCCCCCCAGCTCAGAGTTAACCCCGTTCTAATATTTTTCTATTACATTCACTTTCTTTATAGGTTCATCAAATTTGTGACCCCCTTAAGTTACTGTTTAATATAGCAAGTTTTAATCTATATTTAAATGAATTCATGGTCTTTATATTCTTTTGCAACTTGCTTTATTTTGGCTTAAAGCTATTTTTCTGATGTTCATTAACATGGCTACATGAAGCCATAATTCAATAACTGATGACAAAGGTAACACAACAGAGCCATAGGGAAGAGATGGTTTTGTCAACAAATGTGCTGGCCAGCTGGAAATTAAAAATGAAACTTAACCCTACCTTACCCAACTCACAAAAATTAGAATGGTGGATTCAAGAATTAAAAGTAAATGGGAAAATAATTAAGGATGTAGAAGGTAATATAAGAGAAAATCTTCATGACATTGGGATATGGATTTAGTTCTTTATTCTGACAAAAAAAATCAATCACTAATCATAAAGAAGTTACTGATAGCAAGGATCATATTAAAATTAGAAAAGTTTGTTCATCAAAAAATCACAGTAAAAGAAAAGAATTTACAGAATTCTTTGTATTTGAGTAAAGAATTTGAGTAAAAGAAAGAATTTACAACACATACCCAATGAAGAGTTTATAATGAAGACTATTCGGGGCCATTTTTGGTGGCACAAGGGTTAAAGTCTCAGCACTATCAAGCTATCGCCAACCACTGCAGCATGAGTTTCATACCAGCCAGGGAGCTAACCCACATGGTGCAGGAGACCTCTCCTCTCTCACCCACTGCTCCCTTCAGCAGTATATTCCAGTAAAACCCACCTGTTCTATTCCCCACTCTACCTCTGGTGAATCCTCTCAACCCCCACACCTCTGGCCTACACCCCAGTTCTTGTATGCAGAAATAAATATAAATCTTAAAAAAAAAACAAAAAGATCATTCAAAGAATCAACAAGAAGAGAGTCTGACAACCCAATAGAAAAATCAGCAATAAATCTGATTAGGAAATTCACAAGAAAGTTTAACTAAGTGACCAAAAATAATAAGGGAAGTTTCTGAACTCATTAGTCATCATGAAAAATGCAAGTTAAAACTACAGAAAGTAAAGAATAGAATGACTACAGTTTACAATGACAATTCCAAATTTTGGAGAAGAGGTAGAGCCAAATAAACTCATGCTGGTAGGGGAAAAACATTGAAAAGAAACTTTGGAAAGCTCATTGGCAGTCAAGGATACATTCATCATTATACATATATAATAAATATAACATTTCCATTTCCATTCTTAGGTACATAGCTAGCAAATGCATGTGCGTGTGTGTGTGTTTACCGAGAAGCATGTCCAAGAATATTCATTAGCAGAGTATTCACATAATTCCTAACTATACAAGCTAGATATGGACCAAAATGCTGACAAACAGAATGGAAAAATAATTTTTGGCAAAGTCATATAACCAATAATGACAACAATAAAAACTGCTGTAAAATACAACAAAATGAATTTCACAAGAATAATGCTAAACAGTAAATTCATAATTCCTAGAAAATTTCTCATTCACATTATTTTATGAAGATTTCAAATAAATTAGGTAACAGAGGTGAAAACATATACATACAACTGCTCACTAACTTGGTTTCCAGACCTAAATTATTTTCACCAAATTTCAGAAATGCAAAGTTAAATTAACCTTAGAAGTTTTATAATGTGCTAGGAGCAAGAAATAGGAAAGCTTAGACATGTAAAATAAAAGGCTTTGACTTCACATTAATAGGTTCCAAAGAGTAAGCTGCGGGGCCTCCCTAGTGGCACAGGGCTTAAGTCTCAGCGCCATCAAGCTATCTGCAGCCACTGCAGCATGAGTTCGATCTCTGGCCAGAGAGCTGACCCACATGGCAGAGCAAACTTCTCCTGTCTTGCCCTCTGCTCTCCTCAGCAGTGTATTGCAGTAGATCCGCCTGTTCTGCTCCCTACTTTGTCTCTGGTGAATCCTCTCACCCCCGCACCTCTGGCCTACACCCTAGTTCTCGTATGCATAAATAAATAAAAATAAATCTTAAAACAAAGAGTAAACTGGGGTGCTGAGGAGCTGTTACAATGTAAGAAATGAAAACTAAAATATTTCCTTCTTCTAAATGCTTTCAGAAAAGCAAACAGAAAAGATAAACACTTCCCTAAGAATTACTAAGCCATAAAAATTCAGGACAGTTTAAATTTATGAAATATTGAAGCCAGGAAGTATTGCACATGAAAAAAACAAAGTCTTAGGTTCTCTTTTCATACAATTAAATTAAATTTCGTATAATTAAGTTTTCTACTTGCAGATACTCAGTAGATTCTCCTCTGTAACACGGTTGAGAAAAAATATCAGCTGCATCTTCAATTGTATTTTGAAGTCCATTCAGATTATAACAATTCCCTTTAAACAGTCAACCATCTAAAGAGGCTATTAATGAATAACCACTCAAGACTTAACAAAGTAACGCTCATGCTCCATACCTAAAACCACTCTAGTGGCTTCCGGTAGCCACTTTTATGAGGGCACAGCTATGCAGAGAACCAGGGGGAGTATGATTTAGTTCAGTGCAATCATTTTTGAAAAATAAACTTAAAGCACATGTCTGATGAATGGCTACTTGTATAGTCGTTTATTATTGTTAGCATTACTAAGGAACACACATTGTGAGATACATCTAAGCCTCTTAGCCCCGCATTCAATTTGTAGAGCCAGAATGAGTTTGAATTCTGTCTCTCCATTATTTATAACTTGTGAATTTGGGCAAACTGTTCAATCACAGGGGACCTCAAAGCCACTGCAAAATGGAACAACAATGTATGTACCTCAAGATCTGTGGGGTATTTTAATGGTTCATTTATTTATCAATTTGACACCAGGCTACCCCGATTAACATTTCTGCATATGGCTGTGAGCTGGATAAAATTAACGTTTGTATTGGCTGTGTAGGTAAAGTAGATTGTACTCTCAAATGTAGTTATCCTACAATCCATTGAAGGCCTACAAATAAGAAAGGCAGGGGGAATTCACCCTTATCTCTTGCTTCACCATTTGAACTGGGGCATCTCATATCATTTTCTCCACCCTGAGGTCTGAGATTTACACCATTGGTTCCCCCCCACCCCCTTCTACCCCTTCTAGTTCTCAGATCTTTAGACTTGAATTATATCGCCAATTTCCCTGGGTATCCAGTTTGCAGACAGCAAATCATGGGAAATTCTTAGCCTCCATGATCCAACAATACAGTTCCTCCTATTACATTTATATACATAGTATGCATATAAATATAATACGTGTATATACATGTATATGTGTGTGTGTATATATATCTCCTACTGGTTCTGTCTCTCTAGAGAACCCTATTACAGGGGTTAATAAATGTTGAAAATATATACTTAGTTTCTAATACCTGGAAAGTCTTCAATAAATGTTAATTATCTTCATCGACACTTTTATTATCTCTGTGTTACCATGGGAGTAGGAACCACTCAAAAATTAAGAATTTTGCCATAAGAAATGATAGCTAGGTGATAATTAAATGGATTCAAGTAATCAAAACATATCCTGGAAACTAGAGCTGCTGTGGGAGTTTTGTGTGGGAGACAGAATTAGTATCCAGTAAAGTTTTCTCCATCACTCCTTGGCCTTTACAGGAAACATTCTACTAATATGGAGGCAATTTCAACTCTCTTGGGCGAGAACAGGAATGAGAAAGCTCAGTGTGAGATCTCTGTACACTGCCCACATGCAAGGATGTGAGTGTCCTGGGCAGAGAGGTGGTGCCTTGGGGTCAGGGGGTGCAAGAGACCACGAGGATGAGGAGCAGAGGATGCAGGGGAGGCCCATGGGGGGACCGGGGCCACGTGGTCAGAATCTGACATACCTAGAACAACTTTAAGGAGTTTTCACAGCATTCTATCAAACCGTGCTATTTCCTCAGCTCCCTCCCCTTCCAGGTGAGGGCAGATACCTCAAGTCTTTCATTGGTAGTCTTGGGGTTTAACCTGAATTTGTTGTCTCCATAATGTAAGTTTTGCCAAAGACTTAAGATGAAGAATTTGGCGCAGGAAAAAAAAATTCTCATCAGGAGGGAAACTACAAAGTATCTAGGCTTAGTGTAAGTCTGACTTTCACTAAAGGTAGTGGCAAAAAGTAGGAATTTGGGCAACCTGTTTTCCAGCACCAGGGAAATAAGACTCTCCTCGGTTACATATTACCGAGAGGACTTATAATCAATGGAGGGTGAAGGGCAGGCACGAGTGTAGAGGCCCTGGCTCTAGTCCAAGATCTACTAAAGGTCTCCTCCCTTTCTGGCATATTGGGAATATTTAAAAGGAAACACCTTTTCTTTGGATAGAGCTTCAAATAAATGATCGTGCAGAATAGTGAACTATTTATTTGCAGTATTTCCTTCCCCTGCTCCCTGCTTTCCAGTCACTTTCAGGTTCTTTTGTATATACTGATCTGTGTTACAGTTGTAAGTAGAGAATGTGTGTGTGTGTATGTGTGTACATGTGTGGTGTGTGTATATTCCTATATATCTCCAGTATTTTCTTTTCTTTTGGCCTAAGAGGTAGAGAGAAGCATAGGTAAAAACAATAGCCCTTTACCTTTTTTTTTAAAGTGTAAATTAACTCATTTTTCTAACCTTCTTCCCCCTTTTCTATTTGTATCAACATAGAATTTGTTTTGTCAAATGAATCAGTTGTGCTGTGTGGGTCTGCTAAACTTAAGCAGCCTGTTTGACCACCAATTGTTATCTATAGTTCTGCATTCCCATACAAGGTCAGAGCTGCCCAATTAAGTCATAGCAAAACCTTACAAGGTGCCTTTCATATTAACCAGAAGCAGAAAACTAGATCTCTCTGGGAAGGTTATGCACCTTGAGGTATGACCGGGAAAGCCCGAGGGGGCTGATGATGGGTGCATAAAATGTACTCCTGACTTATGCATCACAAGGTATGACCGGGAAAGCCACGGGGGCTGAGGACCGGTGTATGACAAGGGACCCCAGAAGCTGATCAGTGGAAAGCCTTGTTGATAAGATTAGAACCACACCGGAGGGTCTGGGGTATAATTTCAATTACAACATTTGGTGGCCAAACAGATAAGAATTATCTGGTCGGGCCTCCCTGGTGGCGCAGCGGTTAAGCGCTGGGCTGTGGAGCTGTGGAGCTGTCTGCAGGACCGATGCGAGTTCGACGCCCAGCCGGGGACAATCCCACATGGTGCGGCAGACCTCTCCTGCCTTGCCCGCTGCTCCCCTCAGCAGTGTATTTCTGATCTGTCTGTTCTGCTCCCCACTCTGTCTCTGGTGAAGCCTCTCACCAGTCCACACCTCTGGCCTGTACCCCAGCTGTATGTATAAATAAATAAATCTTTAAAAAAAAAGAATTATCTGGTCAACGGACTCATGCCCCCTGAATCCCCTAATGACTAGAACACATTCTTTAGTTTTACCCATTTTTTTCCTCCTTGTCCTCCTGAACTCTTTAACTGATATTGTGTGATAATTCTGAAAATAAAAAGGTCAGTATCTTGCTCATTGAGCAGCGTCCTGCATCTTGTAGCCTGCTCCACAACTCCTGTGTATCAGTGGTGTTGCTCCTGATGCAACAGTACTGAGATTGTCAAAACATAATCTATTAACAATAGCCTTGAAAATCGAATCTGTTCACATTAGCACACCATCTATCACGTCACTAAGCAAATATTCTTGAAACCTACAGAGGTGTATATGTGACATCGAGTTTATAACAAAATAATAACAAAAACCCAAATATATTATATACAAGGCACCATGCTTAGCATTCATGCAGACACAGACATGCAAAGACTTTCATGGAGATTTGCATCAAGGCAGTGAGAACATGGGGTACGAGAGAGGTCTCAGTCCTGATGCTAAAGCTGAGAACCTGGGCCATGTGCAGGGGTGAGCTTCCTGTCCTACTTTCATAGAACAGAGCTGAACTGACATGCTTGTGGTTGTTTCTACCCAGAATGGACAAAGGCACCCACAGGGAATTTAACCAGTAATGTCAAAATACAGTGCTAAGCATGGGATGAGTTTTATTGCTAGTAGGTGATTCAGAAGGAGGGAGAACTTCAGCGGACACTGAAGACACAGTAGGAACTGGATGGTCTGGAAGCACAGGGCTGTAGGCTCTAACGGCAAACATGGAGGTAGGATTGTGGGTAATAAAGAGTGTACACAATAACATGAAAAGGCAGTTTTATTGAGAGAAAGGTTAAATTTGTTGAAGTATGTTGCAGTTTGGGTAAGATTCAACCATTCCCCATTTTTCTATGAAAAATTTCAACAAACTAATATGCAGTGCTCTACTGAATGGACTTTTTTCAACAGAGGTATTAATTGCTTATTTTCATGATTTTCTAATTGTACTATCTATTCATTAGAATATGAAAATGAAAAGTCACCCTTCTAACATTTTCCATTTTGGATTATTTTCAGTCAGCAAACAAATGCTAACTTTGTAAGAATAAATACAGTCAAAATATTGGATAATCTTACTTGCCATGAAAAAAATAATAACTGTAATATATTGTAGGTCTATCAGTCCGCAACTATTCTTTTTGCGCCTAATATATGCCAGGTTCTATAGTAGATGCTAACACAGTTACAAATAATAAATGGTATCTAAGTGGAATAAGAAACACTGGTTTTGGAACCAAGAATAACTGAGGCAATAAAATTATATAAACAAATCCTTATGACAACTAAAGTATATTGCAATTTATAGAAAACTGAAAAATATTTTATGCTGATTTATTAGCATCAAATTTGTCTTGGTTTATTACTGCTAATTCCAGCAAATATATTTTTATAATTGTCAATGCAGAATATGCACATTACATTGATTATCTCTACTTTATAGAGGTGACCAAACATATAACTATTTCATAATATCTACTTATTAGAAGGAAAGGAATAAAATCTGCAGAAGTCTCATCAATGTCAACATGCTCCTGTTCCCTCAACCACAAAATAAAAAGGTAGCAGTAAGATTTGGACATTATTCCCTATGTGAAAATTTTATATTGTGAACTTGACAGGGCATAAAGTCAATCCCATTAATTTTCAGGATGTCTGGGATTTTCCTTGTAGAAATGAAAGCTACAGCAGCAGGCACAGGCAAGGTTAACTGCAACAGGTCCTCCTCAGGGAAGAACAGCTGGAGGCCATGGACTCTAAGATTACAGGGTCCTTCCACTTGCCCCTCCATCCCCTTCAGCCCCTACTTCTCAAGGACATGTCTTCTGTAATTAATCTCTCAATTGACAAAAGTGTCCATCAGTTTTCTCCTAAATGTGAACTAAAGAATTTGAAATAAATATTCAAATTCTAATTACTTAATGAAAATGTTTAATGTGAGCAGTACTAATGGTGGTTACATATTGGAGGACTATGCTATGGAAAGAATGGGGGTGGTTTGCAGAGCTGGCAGTTGGGAGACAGAGATGGGAGAGACATTTTTCATAAGACTTCTTCTATGCTGTTTGATATTTGAAGCACATAATTGTAACCCCTTAATAAATAAGCAAACAACAAACACATACCTACTAACAACATAACTGGAAAGAACAATACTTGTTCTTCAATCTCTGCAATATTATTAGAACTGCCCTACACAGGAGCTGTGATACGCAGCAAAAGTGCTGGTTATATATATACAGTACATAAGCTACTTCAATTGTGGAGTTTTTCCATAAAATATTTGGCTTAGGCTTTTTTTAAAAATTTCTGCTTATTATGCTTTAAATATTTTCTTATTTGGCACGTTAACACCATTAGCCATCTTTCCCCAAGCCAAATGCCTCAGCCATACTGCTGTCATTCTATTTACACAGACCATCAACCCAATTCCTCACCGCTGGCACTGCAGTTATCCGGCACCGCACGTTTACCTGGGATCTGGCCGCAGGTTCAGGTCGAGCAGAGGAAGCAGCACCGGCGCCCCGGTTGATGCTGAGTGAGCCTGAGGTCAGCGGGAGCCTAGGAGCCTGCTTGGCGTTGACTTTAGATGAGGCTTCTGGGACCCTGGGTCTCCAGTCCTGAGGACACCAGCCTCCGTGACCTTGAAGATAGCAATTTCCCAACTCCAGGGTTTGGAGGTCACCCCCCGTGCAGGGCACTCCAAGAGATGGCCTGCTCCTTTCCACAGTCACCGGGATGTGCACAGGCCAAATGACAGTCCCTTCTGCAGGATCTGCCCGGAAGGAGTGAACCCAGGTGAGCCTGGGTCTTCCAGTGGCGGCAACAGGCACACTGGGCATGGGGCGCAAGGCTGTCCAGGAGGCGGCGTTCCTCGTCCAGCACCAGCTGGTGCGGGCTGTGCCTATGGAGCAAGCCCAGCCCTGAGAGACTGGCTGAAAGGCCCCAGGATTCCGCTGAGAAATGGATTCCGCTGAGAAATGGACGCTGTGCTGCTGCTACTTGCTGTGCTGTTCACTGATGACGCCAGAGGCAGCAGATCCTTTACAGGCCGCGTCTGCGCGCGCTCAGGCGCACTTGCGCCTCCACATCCGCGGAGGCCCCAGCTCTTCGGCTCTTGGGCACCCACGCTCGCACACGCTGATCTCCTTCCGCCGCGTCGTTCTGCATGGAGAAGGACCAGCCAGAAAGTCTGCCTAAAGAGCCAGGAGGAAGATGGCACTCCGGAACCCAGTGCTCGCCATTCTAAGTTGGACTCCTGGAAAAGGTGGCAAAGGAGTTGCCCCTGTGAAGACTGGGCAGTGTGCGATGCCCAACGCTTCCTGCCCGGACTTTCCTGCAAGATCAGTATGCTTCAGAGAGCAAAAGAGGCGAAGCAGAGTCTTTTCTGTGATCCCGTGGGAAGATGTCTGCAGATTGGTCAATAATGTTACACCTCCTTTCAAAAACCCACCCAACAAGAATAAAAAGGTCCACGTATGAGTATATATTGCAAGTATATGTATGTGTGTATATATGTCAAGAGCATCCATGTCATTCTTTTAACTCGCAAAGGTAAACATCAAGTGTTTTTCCTTACAAATTTTTACAAAAAAAGAGAGGCGTTGTTCTGCAACCATCCCAGACGGGTAGGTTCCTCATTGATTCAAGCAGACTCATTTTATTAGCTGTTCTCATGATGTTCTTCACAGTGTTCCACCACTCTGCCCCACAATCCTCTGCTGCCACCCTGCTCTCTGCTGCTGCTCCTCTATGCAGTCAGTCGCTCTCCTCAGGTGCACCCACTCATGCATGCCCACGCCCCACTCCAGGTGCTGCCATTAGGCACACGCGAGGGACAGCAGGTGTCCATCATTACCTCTAATGGCGGTAGGGCAGAGAATCCTGATCATTCCCTCATTTACCCTACAGAGACCTTCTTATTATGTATTTTTTCTATATAAGAAAATATTTTGAGTACTTTTTGTCATTCCTTGGTTTAAAGAAATGTGCCAGATCCAAAGTACTGGGCTCATATGGCTGCTGCATTCCCTTACAGTTCTAGCGAGTCCTGTGCATAAAAATTCAAATACATCACCTATAGTACCTTAGTGCTGTCCTTATGAACTGGGAAACAAAGGCTGAAGGCATGAAGGGGCTTGTCCACAATCGCGGAATCAGTAGGGCAATAAAATCTTTAAGTGGAGCCACACTTGGGCAATTTGCAGCTGACATCTGAGCACAGGTTAGGGAGAATGGTTTATGCATATATGGAAATGAGTTCTAAAAATGGTTGTTAGGGGTCTTATTGTCAGAGATTTTCCTACTAAAATATACATCTTTCCATAGCCACAGAAGCAATGCTTGGAGTTTATGAGTTTTCCAAGAGTCTCAGAAAATGGGAAAACTATATTGTACTGAATACATGGGGAAAAACCCATAAAACTGAATTGATAAATATTTATTGTCCATAAAATGTAGTATTACATAGCTTGTGAAATGCACGCCAACTCATACCACAATGCATAAATTATAAAGTACATTTTAATGTCTGATTGGCACACATTTTAAACATATTTGCTGTGACATCAAACCACATTATTTAGTCACATATGACATTTCAAATAATGTCTAGAACTTACCAAGAACCTCACCCCCAGGCCAGCTTGGAAGCCACTATTCATCTGTCAGATGTCAGCACTTATTCCAGTTCCTTTGAGAAACCATTTATTATGCTGCATTAATGCTTCCTGTAGGCCAAAGACAAAAGTGCTTATTTCTCTGTGTCCGGATGATAATTTATTTGTATGGCTATTGTAGTGGTAATTTATTATAGTTTTGATTTTTTGTTTATTGGCTTGTTTTGCTTTTGGTGTGCTTTAACAGACTGGATTCTTAGTTTATCAAGGGTAGGGACCTGGTATTATTCATTTCTCTATTCCCAGTCCTGATAACAGTGCAGGTAACACGTAGTTGCCCCACAGTTACTTGCTGAATAAAGTTTCTTTTCTGTGCGGATGCCAAAGCATTTAAAATACTACCAGTACAGTTATTCATTTTTAGGGGTCCATGTATGCTTATCATAAGATGCACAGAATTTTGGAACTTATGTTTGAGTGTGTTCCTTGAATCTTTTTGCATATACTACAGTTTTTCCTAGGTTTGGGTAGACACAGGATGTTAGAGCCATATTTGATGATTTACTTTTTCCTCCTAAGATTATGGCTAGTCTGAAAGTTCCCGCAAGTGCTTCTCCATTCTGTTTTCCTCTTTCTCCTCAGGGTCATATTTTCCCCCCAGTTACGCCTTTCATTCTGGACCTACCAATAGAGGTTATATGGAGGATCAATTTTCTTAAGTTATTTATGTAAAAATTCTGAAGATTCAAGATTTTCTTTCATATAAACATTTTCATAATTTACTCATAGTTTTTGGAAGTTTATTTTCTCTTTCACTACACAGGAAAAGAATGAGAGACAGAGCATGCTGATCCTCATACTTAATATTTTTACACTTAGCCATTCTTGATTAATTACAATGATATGCTACAGATGTCCAGCATAAACTGGGTCATTTAACGTGTAATTACACATTTTAGATGAATCCCAGATCTATTACTGTTATTTTCAATGGACTAGGTTGTTATGTGCCTGAAGAGAATTAAGTTCCCTCATCCTGTGTCATGGGATATCATCTCGTGGAAGATGAGAGTGAAATAGAAGCTAAGCTGAGGAGAAATTGTCCTTGTAGGAGCTAAAGAAGCACTTTGGGAATGCTTTGCAGTTCCTGAAAGATAGGAAACTGCCAAATGCCACTAGTAACTCGTGTAAAAAATAAACTCCATTTTACAGGTGGCAAAACTGACTGTTCACAGGAAAGTACTCGTTGCACTAGAGGATTAGGTTTCCAAGAAATATCATGGACAAAAGTGGAGAGAATTTATTGCTTCAGGACAGTGCTAAAAGACATGTTAAAGGAAATTCTTTAGACAGAGGACTGTGGTATCAGATAGAAATTGAGATCTTCCCAGACGAATAGTATAGGGGAGAGATAAAAATAACAGTAAAATATGATGGATATTTTTCATGATTTTAATTTTTTAAAGATAATGCAGAAGTAATGACAGTGCACTGTTGATTTTTGCCATATATAGAATAAAACGTGTGATAAAATCAGCATATAGGAGAAAGAAATGGAAAAAATACTAATATTCTTACGCTATACATGACATGATATTTGCAGGTTGATTAAGTTAATGATGTGTATTATAAAAACTACAGCATCAAAATAAGAATTAAAGTGAATTAAAAAGCAATTAGTGACAAATGAACATACTTTACCATCTATAATTCAAATATAAAATAGCTAAGGTTACTATAATGAAGAATCCAGTGGAAGGGTAGAAAACACTTTGTTCTACTATATATACTCTCAGCACTAGCAAGCACAGTAGTGGAAATTCAAAAGTATGTTGTTCTAAGCATCAAACATTAGAGGAATTCTATTTTCTATTCCTTACTTACTATGGTGGGGAAAATAATACAGTTGCATTATAAGATAACCTTCCAGAGCATCATATTTCAAAATATATCATAGAAAACCTACAGTGTGTTGTGAAGAGCCCCAGGCAAAAAGAGAAATTTTAAGCATAAAGTCTTTAATGGGAATAAAGAAAACTGCTTATTTTTTCCTAATACTTTTTTACTTTAACTTACATTGATATATTGGATACAAATGACATACAGAAAATAGAATATTGGTTTTTAAAACACATTCACAGAAAACACATAGTTACAACAAATATTAAAAAGAGAAATACTATTATCAGCTTTGCTATTTTGTCAACTTCCTAATAAAAATTATTGTTGTAATATGATTGATAGAAACACATCAAATACCAGCCTTTTACTTGCATTAATTGATTTACATTCATTCTAATCTTTGGCTTGGTGATGTTTTTATCCTCCGCATGAAAATGAGCAGTAACTTAGGCTGGTTTTCTGAAATCTCTTTCCATCCCCCTTTCTTTCTTCTCTGTTCTGCCTCTAGATGCTGCAGTAGATCAAAGATTTTCAGCAGCAGCAACATGCTCATTGTCTTTCAAGTCATGGTATGATAGAGAGTGACGAAGAGGAACAAGAATGTTTGGAACAGCTACAATAGTACCTATTGTGCATCAATCATAGAAGGACTAGCTGAATTGTGCAGAACTGATATGTGCTTATTGTCAATGCTTTTTCTGTAACATCAGATAGAAATAATCACTCGGGGGCAGGCTTTTCTGGGAAAGATATTTTCTCTTTTGGACTTACATTTTCAGTGTGGTGTAGGTTTCTGCAATTAACGTAATACACATCAAATGAGTAATTCAATTTCAAAGAATTGGTTTTAATTACTGTGGTAATACTAAATGATCAAGCATTGAAATGTATAATACCAATTATTGAACTGGCAGCTCTTCGAATTAGAGATTCTCTATTTTCATATTTATATCTGGCAAGTAGCATAAGTGTAGTTGAAATGAGGATCCTTTAGGGAACAGCAAATGGGTATCTGCCAAATAGGTATCCATTAAGAGCAAAACATCCAGTGCTCTTGAGAATCTAGAAATTCATTTTTTGAAATCTCCAGGTCATGAAAATCCTATTTGGCGCACATAATTTGTCTTGTCTCTATATTCAGGCACAGACTACTTTGCACCATTTTCTTCTGCCACCATTTAATAAATTTCAATGAAAATGTCAAATATTTTATTGTATTTAGTTTTGTGGTATAATATTTCTTATTACTATATACTTCATCAAATGTACTTGAAAAAGTGAAATTCCAAGGTCTTTTTCTAATAAAGATTTTCTAGGGGTACCCTTTGAAGGAGGATGTACATATTTATTAATAACTGGATTTATTAGAAAGGGAGTTGTGTAGTTTTATAGACACTTTACCAATGCATACATTTTCTGTTAGACATAATTAAGAAAGTATATTGATCAATGATAGATGAAAAGGTTTTGTGAGAATTTGCTCTTAAGGTTCTCTAGAAGTTCCTTCACATATTTTTACTGGTCTGGGAAGATCTGCCTCTACTCTGTTACCATGGGTCTCTCACCTGCAGAGCTCCCTGAATTCAAAAAGTGTGTAGATATAGACTAACTGACCTAAGAATGTGACCACTATAAGCACATCCTGCTTTGGCACAGCTGGACTTGTAAGGACAACTGACTTCTTTCTATGGTAGCCATGGTAAAGCTGTCCTAATTAGACTTGATTAGATTGAAGTGAGGGTAGCAAAAGAAAGGATTCCTTCTTAACCTCCATCTCATGAGTCATAAAACTGAATAATATTCTCTCTGTATACACACACCTCTATATACATCTACATGTACACCTAGACTTCCACGGGTACGTGAACATTGACATGCCCTAAAGTAAGTAACTGACATTCCCTAAGAAATCACTAATTTTATCCAGATTTTCAAATTTTTAGCATTCAATAATATAAATAATTTAAAAATAATGAGCAATTTTCATTTTTTCAGCTTTATTGAGGTACTTGACATCTAACATTGTATGATTTGATAAATGTATATATTGAGAAATTATTACCACATCGGTTTATTTTCATCAGTTTACCAACATTTGTCATCTCATGTACTTACAATTATTTTTTTGTTGTTACCAGTCATAAAAATTTTTTCAAAAGATGACAGAGAACATGTCTGGTGATTTAGGTGTCTGTTCCCACTATATTCATTGTTCTGTTGCTTTATAATAACCCCTTTAAAATGTCTTTCATGGGCAACTTTTTGATGTATTGTTAAAACCTTTCACCTTTACATACACAATAAAACTCACCTACAATTCATTTCCATGTAAGGTATAAAATATGAGTCAGTTTCATTTATTTTTCAAATGGGAACAGAATTTTTTGTCCATCATTGATTATACCCTCTTTTTGTACTGTTCCACAGTGCCAGGTAAGTAAATCCAAACATATGTGTATATGTTTCTGTTTCTATTATTATTTCTTATCTATTATGTTGGCATTTCTTTTCTTGACCACATGTTACACACTACCAAAGTTAGTTTTGCTAATTTCCTGAACTGAATTATTTTTTATTTTTGAAAATTTATTTATTTATGCATACAAGAGCTGGGATATAGGCCAGAGGTCTGGGGAAGTGAGAGAATACACCAGAGACAGAGTGGGGAGCAGAACAGGCAGACTGACTGAAATACACTGCTGAGGGGAGCAGTGGAGAAAAAGGAGAGGTCTGCTGTGCCATGCGGGTCAGCTCTCTGCTGGAGATCGAACTTGTGATGCAGTGGCTGCTTCAGAGTGCTGAGACTTAACCCCTTGTACTACCAGGGAGGCCCTGAACTGAATTCTTAATAACATAATTCTAAACAAATTTACAAAACACCAAGGAAGCTGGCTTAATAGGACCAGAAGACAATATTTTTTAAAATGGAAAAATAAAGAGCCCTTTATTATTGCTTACACATTCTAGAGAAGAAACTTATTTTTTAGAGTACTTCACTCTTTCAGAATGTTTAATGACATGTTATTAGTGTTAATTTTTAAGTGGATACATAAATATTAGACTTATTTGCATGCATACTTCAACTGATTTATAGTTATAGAATTATTTAATTCAAGATATGGCATTACCTAGTTTCACTAAAATTTCAAAGAGCTACCCTTTTACTTATAATTTTTTAAAGAGCAGACTATTGACTTTTATGTGAATTATTTTAGATATTAACACTTGAATTGATTTTTTACTCACATTAGTAATGACATGTAAAACATTTTGCAGGTTGGCACAATAGAAGCAGAATAACATTAAGCACCACTGAGTTGTCTTGGTTAGATAGTGAAGTATATATTTGAAACGTTATGTTTTTTGAAGTCTCAGGAAAAAAATCAGTCCTTTTATGAAATTCCCTGGTTCTTATTTTTTTAGAATTTTTTAATGTTATCACAGGAGATATACTCATGAATAAATGGTACTTGTCCTTAAGTGCTAGACACAAGATTGTATTTAAAGGATTTGTTAATCTCTAGTTTTTGATATGATAGATGAGAAAAATGATTGATGGTCAAGAGATGAAAAGGGAAAAGCAAATTCTTATATAATTTTTTCAAGATGACATCTAATTTTAGGAAAAGGAATAGGTAAAAATGATGTGCATATAATAAAATGATATATGATTTACAGGGCAAAAAGAATTAAAATATATACTTCTTGATCATATATATTTGCTTTAACTAAATTTCCAGTCTTATTTGTGATCTGTTATTATCATGCTAAAATTGGCTGATTAAAGTAGATATGCTGGGAAATATCTTTAGTGCTTATTAGATTTATAGAGATTGTTGCTGTGCTGTTTATAGCACATTTCAACATTGTTCTAAATTAGTGCTGACTAAGAGAAATATACATGATGATAGAAATGTTCTCTGTGATGTCCAATATAATGACCACTCACCACACACAGCTATTGAGTTCTTGGGATATGACTAGTGCAACTAAGCTGTTAAGTCTCAGTGCTATTAAGCTATCACCAGACACTGAAACATGAGTTCAATCCCTGGCCAGGGAGCTGACCCACATGGTGCAGCAGACCTCTCCTGACTCGCCCACTGTTCCCCTCACCAGTGTATTTCAGTCAATACACCTGTTCTCCTCCCCACTCTGCCTCTGGTGAATCCTCTCATTCCTCACACCTCTGGCCTACATCCCAGTTCATATATGCATAAATAAATAAAATAAATCTTTTTTTTTTAAAGAAAGAAAATTCATTTCTAAATCTCACATTAAACTATGAAAATAACATAGGAACTTACCTCTTCTAATCCTTGGGATAGAAAAATCAGTTTAATTCTTTCACTTTCATAGAGATGTCATATGTATTTATAAGACTTCAAAAATGCTTGATTTTAAACATTTTAGGTACATATAAATTACATCTGAAGAAAATCTTAAAGACTTTTTAAAAAGTTCTAATATCTAGTCTCAATTGATTTTCTGTCATTATTCTCAGTTTGGAGCTGCCATATGTTATGGATTCCCTCTATATTCTTATGAAATAAGCCAATTCAAGTTGACTAATCATTTTTATTATGTCTTGTAAAATACTTTCCCCACTATTTTCGTGTAGTAGTTTCAAGGTCTTCCTTCACTAAGACCATATCTGAATTTTAACTCGTTTTTTTTTTTTTTTAAAGAATCCTGTAAAGCTTAGACAAAGAACCTTAATATATTTGGATCATATTTTTAGGTTAAAATAAATGCAATTCCCCAAAATTCATAGGTTCCCCAGTGTCAAGATCCAAACTGAACAACAACTGCTCCTTTTTGTGTTTTTTTTTCCTAGGATAATAATCTTTGGTGTCAATATAAAAGCAGCAGTGAGAAAATAACATTTATAGAGAGCAAAATTATGATGCAGTTAATGAAGTACAAAAAATTACCTCCGATAAAATTGGAGATTAATTTATTGCAAGCTTAGTGAAAAATAATATTTTTCTCTAGTCTGTACTCACACAAAAGAAATTAATATAAGGATAACATACAACTGATTTTACAGTGGGCTCAGAAATGTTCCAAATGATATTATGAAAGTGACTGCTAATCTTTTAATATCTCTCTCCAACTCCTTGAGAAAGTGGCTGGGGTGATTACTAATCAAATTACATCTGAATCCACTCGATTGCAGGGAACATTCCAAGAAAGAGGAACATTTCCCTTATTATTATTTAGAGTAGAAGTTGGCTGTTGTCTTAATAGCTGTGTCCCATCTCCATGGTAATTGCCCAGCAATTTTGTCCAAGCATCTATCCTCATCTGCTTGCAGTCGGTTTTACAGTTCTGCTCTCAGCCCAGGGGGTATAGTGAACCATCTTATCCAAAAATGATGACCTTATCACTTTTGGGGGGATTGTTTTGGCATGACTCCCCTTCTAGCCTGCCAGAGAAGAGTGCTTTTATTGGAAGTGCATGCTGGAAAGGACTTTTTGATAGTAAAAAGTGACAAACAAGAAGAAATGGCCCTACTCTGCTTCAGAACTTTATTGTGAGCATGATGATGCTGAAGCTTGGGTAGCCATCACCTCCCCTGTTGGGGAAAGAGCCTGAGAACATTGTCCAGGAGTTGAAACTTGCAAACAATCTGACTTCTTTCTCAGGTCATGGAGCTGTCCCAAGATCCAACCAAGAAGTGCCCTATCCCCCAATCTCATGATTTGTGGGATAATAATTGCCACCTGTTAGTAGGGAGTTTTCCATTTCTTGTAGCCCCAAACTTCTCAACATATATTTTAGTAATATTTTGATATTCATGTCAAGAGAAATGTTAAATGATTATTTAAATGAAGATAACTATAGAATGACAATTTTTCCCATTTTCCAAAATACAGAAGTAACTTTTACTCACAGTTATAATGATTAGGATTATTATGATTTGTCTATTCCTGCTAGCTTCTAAACTGTCATTTCACTTTTGTCTCTAGGCTGTATGGCATAGAATCAAGCACTTGAAATTATCTCCATATTCAAGACCTGAAACAATTTGATTCATCAATAAAAAAATCTTGATAAAATAAAAGGAAAACAAGAAACATAAGTAGAATATTTTATTGAAATTTTCAGATATATAATGAAGATAAGGTTCTGATTCATATTCCATGAAAACATTAAATATATTAAGAAAATTTATTCATAAATGTAATAATTGCACTAGCATTCTGAATTCCTTCTATTTTTATCATTGCAAAAGACAAATTTCTATCAGAATTTAGAGACTGGGATGCACTACACATACTAGATCATGTGTGATCTTGATGCTATTTGAGATGATGAGTCATGGTTTCCAGGCCTCCTGATGTTTTGCCATATAAAGGATTTGAGAAGGAGTATATGGAACCCTATAAAAAAAAACACTTGAAATGTTAGGAATTTAGGAATTAAGTAAGAGATTTACAAGGTAATGTAGAATATAGCCAACTTCTAATAGATTTCTATGGAGTAATAAGTAGAACATCATTCTAACTCTTCTTCCAGTGCCTCCAGGCCACACTGTCTGAACTACTGACACAGGCTTACTCTCTGCGTGGTGTGCGCTGGGGCACTCTGGACATAGGCGCTATTGCTTCAACGTCACTTCTGGGGAGATGGAGGAATGCAGTGGCCAGTATCTTGACTATCTCTATCAATGGTGTGGTTTCACTAAGCCTGTTGTATTGATTATAGCTAGGTTAAATAAAACAAAACAAGAATATTTTTAAAACCCAATAGCTTTAAGGTGGGAGAATTGTAGTTTACGGAGTTTATTAGAAAGTCTAAAATGTGAGAAGTTCTATAGGACAAAAATATCTGATTTCTTCAACAAATAAATTTCAGGGACAGACTAGGAGAAAATGAAACCAAATAGATGTAGAATACATGTGGCATGTTCAGCCAGCCAGGGAGCTGACCCACAAGGCACAGCAGACCTCTCCTTTCTCAACCACTGCTCCTCTCCGCAGTGTATCTCAGTAGATGGCCTGTTCTGCTCTCCACTCCGTCTCTGGCGAATCCTCTCACCCACCCCAGCCCTCTCACTCTGGTCTACACCCCAGTTTTTGCATAAATAAATATTAAAAAAATAAGACAGAATATGAGCATTCTCTCCAAGAGTGTTTAGAATACTTTGGAGAAGTCTATTTAACTGTTAAGATACACTTAGTTTAATTAATAGAAAATCATTTGTTTCTGAAATCAAAATAGCAGCAAAGGACAGGACTATGATAGGACTTCGTCTTTAGACATTCTGCAAGGAAGTAAAAAGGAATGGAAAGAGGAATAATTTTTCGCGTTTTTTGTTTAGAAGATAAAAAGACATTGCTGCCAAGTTTCTTAAGAGTCATCAGTTGCGCTGTTATTTGCATCTTGAAAAAGCACCCTGAAAGGTGGGTCTTCGATAGGGCGATCCTCCTGTATGCTAGAGATGACTTCTCAGTAGGAAGTAAGGGAGGCACACACCTTCCTAGAAACATTTAATTACTACAAGTTTGTGATTTATTACTATAAAGAATCTAAAATGCCTCATTTCAATTCTTCATATCATTTGTATCTTTAAGATACTAAAAGTTAAAATGAGCAAAGGACAAAAAAAAAGCCCTACATATCCTTTAGTAAAAATGAAAATAGGTTTACAGTATACCTTCCAATTTTGTCCAAAAGATACATTATATTTGTTTCTTAAATATGTATTCATTATCCATTAAGTAGGGCTGCATTTTTTTTTCACTATCTTGGTTGATTTGACTAATCATTTGAATTAATTCACTGTAAACTCTGAGTAGTATTTTTTTGTTTGACATTCCTACAAAAACAATACTGGATATGTGTATGTCATCATTTATGAATAAATTCAGAAATAAAAAAAAAGTCAAGGGTTGTGTTAGATGTTAGCCACATCACTCAAGGCTCCACCTCTACTGTTCGTGGTCTGTTTTCATTTGTTTAAGTAGAGGGAAATTAAAACTTTAGCTTCTACATGGTCACTTTTTTTTATTGTTATTTATGTCTTTTACATTTTGTATTCCCCTTGGGTAGCCCACCACCAATTCACCTGTGATCCATCTCCATGGTCCCTTGTGTTCTTTTCTTTTTTTTTTTTTAATTTATACATACAAGCTGGGGTGCAGGCCAGAGGCATGGGGCGGCGAGAGGGTTCACCAGAAACAGAGCGGGGAGCAGAACAGACAGATCAGAAATACACTGCTGAGGGGAGCAGCAGGCAAGGCAGGAGAGGTCTGCCGCGCCATGTGGGATTCTCCCTGGCCGGGCGTCGAACTCGCATCGCTGCTGCCGACAGCTCCACAGCGCAGCGCTTAGCCACTGCGCCACCGGGGAGGCCCCCCTTGTGTTCTTTTCTATTTCATTTTGTGCCCTTATCCACCACTCCCCCACCCCCTGCTGAGTGTCTCTCTCCTATTTGGTTTCCCTATAATCTTGTTATAAGTGAAACCATTCGATATTTTTCTTTTTCTTTCTGGCTTATTTCACTGAGTATGATTCCCTCTAATTCCATCCTTGTCGCTGCAAATTGCATGTGTTTATCTTCTTTGAATGCTGAATAGTATTCCATTGTGTATAACTTCTACATGGTCACTTTGACAAGCAAATTTATCTGATGTAATATTTCTGAAATCAGATATAAGGAAGCTTTCATAGATAGAAAGTGATGTGTCATACATAGCTAATTCTATTTTAAACCCAAATGAATGTTCTTACCACCTACTTAGGAAAAGGACTAGAGATTTTCCTTGCCACTTTCTCTCTAGTCTACTTTTTTATTATACTCTTAAGTAGTTAACCTTACACAGGGCCAAGAAAGAGAGAATGCACTTTAAGTTCTCACTCCTTTTCTAAGTTAATGGGTTATGGCCCTAACTGCTCATATCTAAATTTAAAGAGAGCACAAAAAACTACCCTACTTTTGCCTTTGAGAATAAAATATGAAAATCAGTGAATAGTTACTGTGAATAGCTAACACTTTGTGGGTTAAACCAATATTTTCCAGATTTGTCAGCTCTCTTTGAGTAGAAATGGTGACCACAAAGCCATTTAACAGTGAGCTGATTTTATAAGCAGATTGAAACTGTCCTGGAATGGAAAATTCCCATTGCACATTTACAAAGAATGAAACTTTTCTTGCCCCAAGTGAAATAACTGTACTAAAACATTCCTCTTAGCCTAGATGTGCAAAAATGTCCAAAGAATGCTGTGGTTGGTTTGGGGAGTATGTGTGTGTGTGTGTGTGTGTGTGTGTGTGTGTGTGTGTGTGTGTGTGAATTTCCACTTCTGAAATAATACAGTTCACCATTACCACTTACCTCTGTTTTCTCTGGGTCCTTCCAATTCCCATAAACTGGATTAACGAATGCACAATTGACACTTTCCTTAGTTTTCCTAAAAGCACATAGGGTCACACACACATGAAATATTAAGTAATGAAGTGTACCGCAGTACACGTTCAGGATATTTTAGATAGAAACTTTCAAAAAACACATTTTCCAGCTAGCGTATTCACTGAATGAATGTATTAGCATATGTAAAGATTTTTACAGGACATCAAGTCAACCACATTCTTGAAAGCAAATACAATCTGACCACTGAATATTTAGATCCAAATAAATGAAAGTAAATAAAAAGGGAATAAGTTGGTCTTAACATTGATGTCTTTAAATATTACTGAAATAATACAATAGCACAACATTAGAGCGAACAGTATAATATAAAACTGAACTGATTATAAGTAGAGGCCTCTTTGGAGTCCCCTAGGCTTCAAAAGTGCCGAACCACCATATCCTGAGGACTATTTTCCATGACAGTGTCTGTCACAGGATCTATAGCACAGGAATCATAATCTTTAAGTTTTTAAACAGCAATTTTAAATGTGTTTTGAAGAGTTCTTTATGTTATTATTACCTTTCATGAATCACAGAGACATTCCTATGGTAAACTCACTTATTGGTCTAGACCTTTGTATAATTTACATTCATTAAAAGGCTCCTAAAAGTCCATTTTCTTTTTACATTTTAACTAACAGTCAAAAGACTTATTAGACGACAACAAACCCTGCTCACAACCAAGGAAGAAAAAACTGTCCAACACAGGAACAAATGTGTGTGTGTGTGTGTGTGTGTGTGTGTGTGTTATGAACAAGTAACTAAATATACTCTACTGAAGATACAAGGAAGATGCCCTGTGTACACAAACATGCACATGTATTCACACACGCAAATATAATAAGAATGTAAGACTGTTTCCAGGATGACTGCCAGTATTTTGAGGGCAAAGAGGAAGAAAAAAATATACACAAAACATGAATATTTCTGCTTCCTAAGACTTAAATGACAATTCACAAGTTTATCAATAAATCCTTAAATCAATAAATACTTTAAACCCTTAAAAGTGATAAAAAGAAGTAATTAATGCTTGGCTTTTTGAAATGCAATTGTCAGAGGTATGCTCTCTTGTCATCTACCAAACCACATGGCCCTCTTATAAAGAGTAACATTAGTGACCCTAATTTCTAACCTGGGTATGTTTGACCAGCAGATCAGCAACACATTCCCCCGTGACTTCAGTTTCTAAAGTTAATGACCTCTGTTTCTATGCAATTGAATTGAATTCTGTAACTCAATCAGTTCATATTCATTGAGTCATCAATGAATATGGCCAAGGTGGCTACTTTCATGGGTTATTTGGCAGTGTGAAGGGGATAGATATGCAAATGATAAGGCAACAAGTATCTGTTAAGTTCTTAACTACTGATAGAATATTTATTAATTGCTCCAGTTAAAGTGAATAAGTGGCTTTGATTTTTTTGCCTGCAAGATATGTTACTGCTAAGTCAATGTTGAATTATCAAGACAGTAAGTTCCATAAGGAGTATGGTTAGGACATGACCTTGGCAGGTCTACTCCCTAAGTTGATAGTGTGTAAGGAGTGAAAGGCAGTTTTGAAATGTGTGAAAATTCCAAAGCAAGGGCTGATACAGGAGAGATCAAACTTGGAAGTAGGAGCATTGAAACAAAATGGAAGTTAGGAGTGAGGAAAAGATGGAATATCCACAGACACCAATAGCTCAGAAAAATTAACCTCAACTGAGATCAGGTATGAGATTCAGAAAGCAGGAGGAAACCCAAACCATAGCGCTAGATAGAGCCTGGGAAGTCAAACGGAAACTGAAAAGACACGCTTGGCAGCCAACTGGATAGAAGGGCGGCGTAAGCAACACAAAAGATTTGGTATGAACAATTATTTTTGGCTCCAACTGCTGGGACCCCAGGTGACCTAAACCAAGATTGGCAGGCAGAAGTTAGGTGAATTGATCAATTTTCCAGTCCTGTTTACTCAGTTACTAAAGCTAATCTTCTTCTGAAAGGATTTTAAATCTTAAATAATTTTCTATTAAAATGAAATAAAAAATCTGTAGGTGGTCAGCTATTGGAGGTTGGGCGACTCTAAGGAAAGAAGTTTGATAGTTAAGCGGAAGAATGTGGAGTTGCAATAATGATGAAGGGTCACAGTATGAGCAGTGGACCATGAGCAGTGAAAATCCTTCCTACTTCAAATTATGCTTTAGTCATCTCTCCTTTTATTTTTGCCAAATAAAAGGTATGTATCCCAGTATTTTAATTCTCTAAATATGCTAGCCTTAATCCTTCATGTATTTCCTATTTATAAGATAATATGTGACATACCACCAATAAATATTTCCATTAAGTAAACTTCTAGTGTCAACTCCATACATTTATTATTTTAAATTCTATAATTCCCTGTCTTCATTACTAATATTATAGAGTACATTATAATGCTGTTAGTGCATTAGGCTAAAAAACATACTAACTCATTGCATTTATCACTAGACAGATGGTTCTTACAGATTTGAGGTTTCAAAGACTATAACCATCTCTAGAAATCAGCAAGGAATTGATTTTTCAGTTCAGAGAAGAAAGGATGCTGTAATAATCACATCAAGTCTCTTCTTATAACTTATATATCATTTAAATTATTAAACTCCTGCTACATGTAATATATGAAAGCACTATATCAGGTGGCATTTTGAGTGGGCTTAAGAGAGATATGTCAGCGCAGAATTAGGATTCTGCAAGGATTTTCCAATTTTAATTTGGTGAACATATGTATATCTCTAAAGGAATTTAATTCACGGCTTATGAACTAACAAAATTATTTTAGTATTGATTAAAAGCATGGAAATGTTTATAAAGGTTGTCAGAAATTATTATCATAACCAAAGAAGAAAAACAGAATAAAACAAAACCCATCTCTGTTGCATCTAGTAAACATAACTTTGAGGAAAATGCTTATTTTATCTCATATATTTTAGCAGCTTTGAGATATAATTCGTACATCCTACAATTTTCCCATTTAAAGTATATAATTCAATAATTTTAGAATGTTAATTTTAAATTAAAATTTGGTAAAATATAACATAACTCGAGTAATGCTAAACCATTTTTAAGTGTATTATTCGGGGCATTCATTACAATCACAGTGTTGTGCAACCATCACTATATATTCCCACAAATAGAAACTCTGAGCCATTAAACAACAACTCTCCATTCTCTTCTTCCTTCAGTCCCTTGAAACATCTAATCAAACTTTCTGTTTGTAAAATTTGCTTATTCCAAGTTCCAGAATAGGTCTTTCATATGCTCGAGTCATGCTAAACCATTTTTAAGTGTATTATTCAGGGGCATTCATTACAATCACAGTGTTGTGCAACCACCACTATATATTCCCACAAATAGAAACTCTGAGCCATTAAACAACAACTTTCCATTCTCTTCTTCCTCCAGTCCCTTGAAACATCTAATCAAACTTTCTGTTTGTAAAATTTGCTTATTCCAAGTTCTAGAATAGACCTTTCATATGCCTATATAAGTAGAATCCTACAATATTAGTCCTTTTGTGTCTTATTTCACTTAGCATGATGTTTTCAAGGTTTAGACATATTTTAGATGATATAAGAATTTCAACCATTTGTATTGGTAAATAACATTCCACTGTATGTATATGTTACATTTTGTTTGTCTAATCATCAGTTGATGGACACTTGAATTGTCTCCAACTTTTGGTTATTGTGAATATTGCTGTTATGAACATCAACATATAAATATCTGAGTTCCCATTTCAACTCCTTTGGGTATATACTTAGGAATAGAATTGTAATGTTACAGAGAAATTCTGTTTTTAGCTTTTTAAGCAAGCCCCCAAACTGATCATGGTGTTCAAACTAGGGCAAGCAAGTTTGCAATTCAAGTTCAAACTTGAATCAAGCAAGACTGATTGTATCAAAGAAAATAAATGACAATATCTCTTGCCAATGACAACATTTGAATACTCAAAAATTGAAATTTTAATAAGGATTGCATTGAATCAGTAGATAGCTATGAGTAGTATTGACATCTTGACAATATTAAATTCTTCTTACTCTTGACCTTGAGATGTCTTTCCATTTATTTAGATTTTCTTTAATTCCATTCAGCATTGCTTTGTAATTTTTAAGCATAGGTTTACAAATATTCCACCTCACTGGCTGAGTTTATTTCTAGGTATTTTACCCTTTTCTGTGCTATTCTCAGTGTAATTGCTTTTGTAGGTTATTTTTCCTGATTGTTTAGAAACACAACTGTTACAACTTTGTTGAATTCATTTCTTAGCTGTAGTAGCTTTCTGGTGGATTATCTAGGATATTCTAAATACTAATATACATGATTATGTTATTTCTGAATACAGAATTTTATTTCTTCTTTTCCAATTTTCATAACTTTTCTTCCTCTTTCATTTCTAATTACTCTAGTTAAGGTTTCTGATGAATAAATATGTTTATATCCAGTTTAGTGGGGCTATAAAATTTTCACTAGTTTAAAACTAAACTGTAATGTTACTATTGGGGAAAATTTATTATGGCAACATTTGGATCATTTTAGAACAGGGCCTGATTGCTACAAAATGTGTTCATCTTTAGACTAGACAAGTGAATAAAGTTTAATTGAGGTTGAAAGAAAACCAACGTGGCTTGAGCATCAGCTCTGAATACTGAAGAATGACTGTTAGGAGCCTGACAAGGTAAAAATGACAGGAAAATGCCTTAGTCATTTCTATTGACAAACTGTACCTCAAAATAATCATATATTCATATGCATTGTAAGTTACTAATAGTTTCAATCTCATTATATTTTTTTACTGAATGTGTACCATTAATTTTCCTCACTAAATTAATTTTTATTTTTAGTTATCAACAGGTAGTTTAATTTATTTTTGTTAACAACAGACATTTTTTTTTCAAATTTACTATTATGTCATTTGATGTATCTGAGAAACTAGTCAGACTTCTAAGTCAAATCCACCGAACACCTAGTCCCAACCACCACCTCGTGGGAGTCAAGTCATCATAGTGTATTCATATTTCAAAACTGGCTTGGAAATCTCAGAGAAAATGAGCTCAAAATGTTAACAGAAATTTTAAAGGCAAGAAGGAATACCCCTTGAGAAGGCCATAAATGATGACCCTGTTTTATCTAGATGTAGTGTATTCTAAAGCTCGTCTGTAAAAGCCTGTCTCCTCAACAGTATGGAGAATCATACTTCCTGAAACTGGGGTAATTATATTGAAGCCATGAAGTGATTTGAAGGAATAAACATGATAATTTATCTACCAAAAAATACTTGCTGTGCTAAAGAAACTAATCAGTAAAACAAGAAGACGCCCTATAAAGTCAAAGAAAATGTTTGCACATCATACATCTGACATAGGGGTAGTAAAAGGGACAGAATCCAAAATATATAATGAATTCATGCAGCCCGACAAAAGAAAACAATAACCCAATCAAAAAATGGACACAGAGTAAATAGACATTTCTCCAAAGAAGACATACAGATGGCAAAAAGGCAATGAAAAAATGTTCATTGTCACTTATCATTAGGGAAATGCAGATCAAAGCCAGAATGAGATATCATCTCACACTGTGAGAGTGACCCACAGCAAAAAGACCAGGAAAAAGTATCAGCAAGGATGTGGAGAAAAGGAACCCTGTATCCTACTGGTGGGAATTTACAGTAGTCTAGCCCCCAAAGAAAAGAGTATAGAGTTTTTAAAATATTGGAACGAGCTATGCCAAATGATCCAGCAATTCCCCTCCTAGAGATCTATCTGAAGAAAGCAAAAATACTAATTCAAAGGGATATGTGTACTGCTATGTTCATTGCAGCACTATTTACAACAGCCAAGTAATAGAAACTATCAAGGACAGAAGAGTGGATCAGAAAAATGTTATATATATATATATATATATATATATATATATATATATATATATATATATATAATGGAATATGACCCAGTTATAAAAATAAGATGAAATCTTGCCACTTGCAATAGCACATGTGGAACTGGAGAGGACAATGCTATCTGAAATAATCAGAAGGAGAAAGACAAATAATGGATGGCTTCATTTATATATGGAATATAGAGAAGCAAAACACAAGTTCAGATAAAACTAAGATGACTGCAAAGTTGAGGCAACCACGAATATGACAGTCAAATTCTAATTTTGGCTCTAGTTTTTTCCATAATCTGCAATAAATGGATGTTTACATCACAAAATGCATGCCAATAGTAATAGGCCTACCATTAATACCTGTAAAAAATCAAGTCATAGATGACGACTTAGATTTCTTCGCTTGTCTCTTGTACAGCTGTTCAGGAGCATCTCTGGGGAGTGTCCAGCAGTAGTCAGCCAGCATTGTAGTGGACCATTTTCCCTGGTATCTTTGTTCCATTGATGCGATGCCTTGATGAAAACATTCGCCATGTTCATCACTAACCATACCACAGTTTTCAGGGAAGAAATCCAGATGGGAATGAAGGAAATGGATCTTTAGAGACATATTGCAGCCACTTTTCTGATACTGCATCAGCATGTCTTCTACTAGTTCCTTGTAGTTTTCTGCCCTAAGATTCCCAAGAAAGTTTGTAGACACTAGGCAAAAAACATTCCATGCTTGTTTTGCATCACCCTGCAGCAAGTTGCTAAACCAATCATCTTTGAAGAGCTCTCGAATCTGAGGACCCACAAAAATTCTCTCTTTAATCTTTGCTTCACTGAGTCAAGGAAATTTTTCACGCAGGTATCGGAAACCTGGAGAGGTCCAGTCCATGGCTTTCATGAAATTCTTCATCAAACCTAGTTGGATGTGAAGGGGTGGTAGCAGGATTTTGTGAGCCTTGACCAGAGCTGGGTGCTGGATATTCTTCTCTCCAGCTGCTACATTCTGTCTGCGAGTCCATTCCTTCTGCTAGTGGTGCAAGTCACTAGCTCGGCTATCCCACTCACATAAGAAACACATGTATTTTGTCTATCCCTGCTGCAGTCCCATTAAAAGGGCAACAAGCTTCAAATCACCAGAGACGTGCCAGCTGTACTTGTTACACTTAATGGAGTTCAGTAGCTGCTTTAAGTTATCATATGTCTCTTTCATGTGGACACCATGCACTACTGGAATAGATGGAAGATGGTTTCCATTGTGCAAAAGCACAGCCTAGACTCGAAGAGTCTAGAAATAGTCTCCATCCTTGTGGATCATGCATGATTTCTAAGGCATTCATGAGGCCCTCAATATTGGAACAGAATACCAGAGTACTTTCCTTTCTGAAGAAAGGCTCCAACTGCTAGTGGTGCTTTCACTATAAAGTAATTGTGACATCTTTTTCTAGAAGATTCCATTTTTGGAGTCTTGATCCTAGCAATTCTGCCTTGTTCTTGGATAAGTCCAAATCACGAACCAGGTCATTTAGTTCTTCCTGTGCTAGTGTGTGGGGGATTGATGGTGCACCACAGTGAAAATCTGGATCACTGCATGCTGATGGAACAGGAGAAGAACAGGTCGGCTCACCCTTGTCCTCATCAGATGAATCAAGAGAATATTGTGCTTGAGGTTCTGGAATAGGAAGTCCCTCACCATGTGGAACTGGTATCAATGCAGACAAAGTCTGAAATATTTTCAGTGCTCAACCTTTCCGACAGGGTTTTATATGGTTCGTTGCTGACGTCAGCTTACTTCAGCAGCCGCCTGGCTAAAGGACTGCATTGCATCAGAAAATGATACTATCAACTCTGGATGATGTGTGCATGATGGTATTATGCAATGCGATGCAATATTACATCATTCTAGGCTGATTTAGGATGTTGTTGCAGTCCGACTGGATACATTTACACGGTGAAACATATAAAATGAATTATATGAAGTATCTTCTAAACAAGAGCTAATAAAAAAATTTCAGGGTTATATTCATGTTCAGCACACCAAGATACTACAGATTAGGGTGTTTTTAAGTCAGTAGCAATCTCAATGTTGACCAGTGTAATCACTATCATGTGTTTTATTTACTTATTTTTGTACAATTTTTAAAAGGACAGGTTTATTAGGAAAAAGAGAGAAAGGGGTACCTGGATAGTCACAGGTAGGAAGGAGAGCTGCCTCTTATGTCCTTATTTTTCATCATATTATTGTTTATTGAGATAACATTGGTTTACACCACTTTATGATTTGGGGACATAGGTTCAAATCTCATCAGATGAACGTTACCACACTACACCCACCAAACCCCCATAACGTCACCACTGTCCATTAGGCCACCTCCCCCTTTGCTCTCCATCCCGCCCTCCCTTTCAGGTAGTCTCAGTTCTGCAGCCAGATTTCTAGAGGGTTTTGTTGTTTATTTTTGGTTTAGTTTTGCCTGTTTCTTTGTTTTGTGTCTTTAATTCCACATATGAGTGAAATTATCTAGTATTTGTATTTCTCCTTCTGATTTATTTCACTTAGCATAATCTCCTCCATTTCCATCCATGATGTTGCAAATGAGAAGATTTCGTGATTTTTTTTTGTTTTTTTGGAAGACAGTATTAATGTTTCTCAATATATACCATATGACCCAGTAATCCAACCCTAGGTATCCCCCTGAAGCATGCAAAAACACTAATTTGAAGGGATATATGCACTCCTGTGCTCACTGCAGCATTATTTATATAGCTAAGTTACGGAAGCAACATAGGTACCCAATGACAGATAAGTGAACTAAGATGATGTGTTATATACACACAATAAAATATTACTTATCTGTGAAAAGTACTTTTTAATTTTAAATATTGATCTAGAGATAATAATGACCTTTGCAATCATCTTTATCACATTATTTTTTACAGATGGAGCAACAGAACCTGTTTCCCTGCTAGAGTTAAAGTCCTTTGGAAGATAGGACGCTGCTCTAATTTACTGCTTTTTTCATCACAGCACTTACTACTGTACCAGAAACACAATAGGGATCAACTTAATGTTTATAGAAAGAATAATTTAACAAATGCATATAGTCGAAGGCTTAAATGATGGCACAAAATCCACTAATCTCCTCTCTAGTCTGTTCCCCTATGCCCACTCCCAACAATATACTTCATCAATACCAAGAGAAAAGATAGTCATTTTTACTATTTTTATTATGGATTCACATTTGTATTTAGCTTTCTGTTCTATTTAGTTCAAGGCTTTAAGTGGGTCAGTAGTCTATTTGTATTTCTCTCTCTTTCCATTCTTTTTTTCTGCTTGTTAAATGCCACCCCAGAGTAGTAGCTTGGAGACTTCCCTGAAGGTGAGCAAAGTAAAATAGAATAGGCATAGCCCTTCTGTTTCCTCCATTACATGAAAACTGAAAATAATCACATGACTGGAGAAAAATTAATTTGGCACAAATAAATCCGTTTACAATATTTGAAAAATAAAAGTCTGTGTTCCTTAGATCTTGCAGGTATCTCTAAATAATGACAGGTATAGAATTTACATGTATAATTATCAGGGACTTAAAGTGAATTTTCAGACTAAGAAATATTTGATTTGTTACTACTGGGGAAAAATGTTTTCTAACTATAAAAGGATATGTGACATTTAAAAATATGAAATGCAGTTATTTCACTGGTGGAAATAAAATTCATTTATTCTGGGAGTCATGCTTATTACATTAAATTTAATTTAGCTTGAATCCCCATTTCCACCTGTCATTTTAAACTCTTCAATTAGGTTTTTCCAAAATGTTTACAGTTGTAAAACTTTGTATTAAACTTTTCTCAATGTGATTATCTTTCAAAAAAAGGGAAAGTATGCTACAAAATCCTAATGAAAGTAAAATATTTCTTTGTTTCCACTTTCACTAATATCGAGTCTAAATTTTCATTAACCATATGTCCCCGTCAAGAAGAGGTCTTCTTAGAAATATTTGTTTCTTAACCATGGTACTAATTATTTTTTTCTCTGTCTCATCATAAAAATTAATGAGTGGTACTTTTTTCTTTCCCTTGCCTTAGTTTTTTTGTTTGTTCATTTTAAACTGGTTTTCCTATGCAGTTGTCAGTACCACATTATTAACATATATCATCTTTTATTTCTTAAAACCTTAAGACAAGTTTTATACTACACATGGTCCTGATAAAATCCAGCCCAAATTTTACCCTGTTTGGATAGACTTATCTTAAGGAAAGCTATCACAAATTTTAAAATTTAGATATTATTTTTGCCATTTTTATCCAAAGGTAGATTTATGATAGTTTTGCAAAGACTAGCACAATGAAGTAAGTAGAATAGGAAAACAGAGCTGAGTCAGAGGCAAGGATATGGACAGTGTATGAAACGGGCACTGTGACTCTTATGTTTATTCATTGCAGTATACACAATTTTGAATTTAAGATTCTCAAATTCAAATGTAAGCAGGACAAACAGGCAGCTACACAGGTCACACTTTAACATTAAAGGCAAGGAAGAGGGCACCATCAATAACTGACCAAGTCTTAGGAGTACCTGTTCTTGAACTCTGGAGAGAAGACATTGTCATGGGCCTCTTGTGACTATAATCTAGGCTAACAACACATTATTTTAAGAAAAACAACAATGGATTTTACTAGTTTGTTTCAACAAATAACTTTCAAAATATCAGACAGATATTATGCCAAAGTGTGCCTCAGCAGAAGCAATCTAGATGATGCTGTCAAGGAGGGGGACAGATTTTTTGGACTCCTGGAAGCACAATGGTGCCTTAGAGGATATGATTTTGGGGGCATTTTCATATTTGTGTATTTACCATAAAAAAATCCAATACCAAGATTAAAATTTGTACTGCCTAAGCATAGTACATTAAATCTGTTATAAGAGTGTAGACAAGAGCAACAATCAGCGAGAAAGGGGGGAGGATTGGGGCTCAGAACGGGGGAGAGGGGAGCGCAGGGGACTGTGGTAACGGTGCACTGGTGTATTGGTGGTGGGAAACCTACAGGGAATATACAGTAATGTAAAAGACACAAATAAAAATAACAATTGGAAAATAAATAAAATATGGTTCAAACATTAAAAAAAGGGTGTAGATAGATTAAAGTTAATAATGAGTTATAAGAAAGAATAAAATGAATCCATTAGTCAGAGCTTCTCATTGAGTACAGTCCTGTAAAATACTATATTGTTTGACAATTGTTAAAAAAAGGGAAAAATTCATGAGTAGTAAATGGAAATATTCAGCAATATGATGCATATAATGGTCTCTGTTTTTAACAAAATGATACTTTTTTTAAGAACGTAAAATAATCTGGGAATAAAACAAAACAGAAAAGAAGCAAGCCAATTGGAAAAAGAAAGAATAAATTGGATGGGGGATGTCCACCAGCTCATGTTTTCATTTTGAAGCCTTTAAGAAAGGAGTTGAACCAAATGTTTGGGTGAAAAAATTCAGAAAGTATTGGGTTTGCAAACAGAACCAGACATGCCACAAAAGAGAGAGGAAAGGATTAATCATCCAAGGTCATAAAACCAAACAACTGGGACACCAAATTTTGCTAAACTCATTCAGATGATACAGGGGCTGCCATGTTTTCTTCTACTCTTTTCAGTCAGGAAATAAGTATCACTGACCACAAAAGCTGTCCCTGTTTAATGTGATCTTGCTGTGGCAAAGCACTTTAATGGGAACATGCCTAGGAATATGGATGCAATTAAGTATGAATAAAGCTGACCCAGGTTCCTGTAGCTTAACCTTAAGGAAACCCCATGCTGCCAATGGGAACACAGCCTCCTCTCTGCCTCTCCTCTGAGTGCAGCCTTAGCGCATTCACAGCCACCTAATGTGAACCAGATGCAGAGCAGGAGTGTCTCCTTGGAAATACATTTGATAACACACTTTGAAAATACTTCTTGATGTGGTAAAATTAATAGGAGACAATCTTTAGGAAATAATTAGAGAGGAAAACAAAGATTTATATAGAAGCAGGCTCATCATAATTATTGATAATTAAAAATTAGATATAACTAAATGACCAGTAACAGGAAATGATGCATGGGCTTGAGAGAGCATTAAATAGCCCTTTCAAGTAAAGCTTTAAAAGACTATTTCATGACACAAGACAGTGTTTCTCAAAGTGTGGTCAGTAGACTGCTGGAAAACCTAAGACCTCTTCACTAGGTGTACAAATTCAACCCTGTTTTCATAATAATAATGAGCTCATGCACAAAAGATGAACTCAAAGTGTAGGCTAGATGAATGAATTTTTATGTTAACAGGCTTTTTCATCGTGTTCATATTTAACTGAGGTTTTTCTTAAGCATGAATCTAGAGTACTATTGAATTACAAACCGTGTGTTCCTCATCTCTGTGTGTATGTAGTAATTCTTTTTAAGTCAGTTTCATTTAAAAATGACCTTGATGATTTTTTTCATACGCCTGCATGCTATGGTGGTGGGAGAAGGACGAGGATCACATCTGAGGGAATAAATCAAATACTTTCTAAAAATTAACAGTTGGGGCCTCCCCAGTGGCGCAGCGGTTAAGCGCTGCGCTGTGGAGCTGTCGGCAGCAGTGATGCGAGTTCGACGCCCAGCCCGGGAGAATCCCACATGGTGCGGCAGACCTCTCCTGCCTTGCCCGCTGCTCCCCTCAGCAGTGTACTTCTGATCTGCCTGTTCTGCTCCCCACTCTGTCTCTGGTGAACCCTCTCGCCGCCCCACATCTCTGGCCTGTACCCCAGCTTGTATGTATAAATAAATAAATCTTTAAAAATAAATAAATAAAAAAATAAAATAAATAAAAATTAACAGTTATGTAAGAAGATAAATTTAATAATTTTTAAATGACTTTGATGAAACAGCAAACATTATTAATTATCTTAAATCTCAACTCTTTCATGCAAGTTTTTAAAATATTCCTGGAAGCAATTATTAAGTGCATTTGTGGTCTTATGGACAAGCACTGTGAGACTGATTTGAGTGCCAACCTAAACACTTTTTCATGGAAGAATATTTTTTAGAAAGAATGACTGATAGATGATCTTCAAACTAGAGCAACTGGCAGACTCTTCTTGAACATGCATGAATCAATACTGATAATACCAAAGAAAATACATGACCAGATCTCTTATCAATGATAAAATTTGAACTTTCGAATAAAAATTAGAATTTTGAAAAACATGTGTTTTCCACAGTGAGCACAACAGCTTCCCAATCTTTTAAAGACTTGTCTGATAAGGTATTGTTTATGTTATATTGAATAATGAAATGTTTCAATTTTTGAAAAGCTATATAACTCAATGACTTAGTATTTTCTAAATGAAAAATGCATGACACAAAATCACACATGCATAAATGTTCCATTCAAAGTCCTAGAACTTGTCCTAAAACTGTTTTGAAAGCAGAGGAACCACCCCATTTTTCTTCTATTCTACTGGGACATTTGCACTTTAATATCAGGATGGACAGTACTTTCTTTAATTGGAATGAAATACTTTTCTATATAAATTGTTGTGTATGACAACTCTCATTTTCTTATTGACTTCTCTTAGACACATAATCACTTTGGTTGAACTGACCGCAATAGTTCTTGGTGATTCCCTGTATCCACCACCAGGTAGCTCATTCATCTCTAAATCTTCCTAGCAATTTAAAGTCAACAACCTTATGTAAGAATCTGTCCAGGAAAATGGACTTAATTGCATTTATATACTTACTTTCATGACTCTCCCACTCGAATGCTTACTTTTTTCTGGGCAGAGGCAAAGCTTTTATCTGACTATTCATGCAGGAAATATTATTTGTGTCCCACCAATGGCCCATGTATTCTTTTGCAGAACTACTAAGAGTCATGATTTATGTATAGTTCTGATCCTATTCAGTCTATCATTTCTTGATGACATTAACACAAAAATTGAAAATAAGTGTTTTGGAATAATTGTAGCAATTTGATAGGCAATTTTATGTTTGTTGATGGTAAGAAATTTGGACTATTCTTTTGTGTATTTATATTTTTCAAATACGTTTTTTATTAACATTTTTTTAAAGTATTGGTATGTGATGGATTACAAAAAGAAAATCAAAAAACACAGAGTTGGTCTTTTGCTACATATAATTTGAATGACTGTTCTACTAATACTGTGTGTTCAAATATGAATACTATTCTTATGCCTATTCAACTTGTACTTTAAATAACTTTTCTAGCTATTTCTTCTGAAAACATTCATTCCTCTTTTTTTTTTCCTTGTGTATTTCCAACAGTTGGAAAGGGTCAAGTAATATATAAATTTCTCTCATCAGAATGAAATATTTTTTCATGTAAATTGCTCTATATGAAAACTCATCGTAATTTCTTTATTGAATTCTCTTAGGCACATAATTTGTTTGATTGAAACTGATTACAATGTTGAATTTAATTATCAGTCTTCATGATTTCTCTTAGCAATCACCTAGCAACTTGTTTCTTTTTTTAATTTTTTTGGATGATTTAAAATTGCCAAAAGGATATGAGAATCTGTCTAGAAAAAAAAGTGAAATTATTTCATTATGAAACACAAATACCCACAAATCCCTTTAAATATAAACTACTTTGAATTTATTATTACCTTTACTTGAATCTCTTTTGGATGTATGAATTAGTTCAGCTTATAATACTTTAAACATTTTTAAAAAGCAGAATTGCATATCCTTATAGTTATCTTAAAATAGCTTATTTTTAAACAAAGAAAAATTATAAGCATATAATTAGCATCCTATGGCTCTTTCTTAATCTTACCTTACCTATTTTTTTATTCACACTAATCATATTGGTCTTTTTTATCATTCTTTGCCCTTACATAAGTTGTTCTTTATTCATAGGGTAAACTTCTTTATCTTCTGGTGGATTTCAATCCATGAATTCAGTTTTAGTGATGAAAGACATCCTCACTTAATCCTCTTTCAGCCTCCCCACCATTATCCTCACCTCCAATGAAGAGTCCATCCCTCCTCTCTAGAGCTTTGTCAGAAGTGACTTTATATGTTCTATATACGCTTATTGCAGAATTGATACTATTTTCCACTCTATATGCCTTCTTTACTATAGTGTACATTATTGTTTATTTTTACATCCCCAGCACCTGACACAATTCCTAACACGTAATCAGTATTTAATAAATATTTACCAACAAATACATTCATGAATTGCTAAGAATTTCTGAATTATGTGTTTCTTTTTATAAAGATAAGTCAATATTGGCATATATATGTCATCCTATCATTTGGTTCATTTATGAGTTATAAATTCCAAAACAATAAACAGATTGTTGAATTTGTCTGAGTAACCCTAAGAAGTTTTTAATGATAATCTGCACGAAAGATAACTTGATAGTAGAAAAGAGTTTATCAGAGACATAGCAAAGCAGATTTTGAAAATCCCATTCTCCCACTTTCAATTTCCCTACTTTTTAGTAACATTAATAAAGCACACATTTACATTTCTGGTTCTCTAATCAACGGCATTGGATGTATTTGCTATATGTCATAATAGAGCTGTATAATTTACTATAATAGTAATATACACCTCACTTAGTGCTTTTCTGTTCTTCCTCACTTAAGTAAGTTACCTCTTTCAAGGAGCAACTCTGATTTTACTACAAAACATTTATCTATTTTGATTGCTTGGATACAAAAGGAAAACAAAAGTAGAATAGAAATAATTCAGACACTAAAATGCTGTCTTCTTGCTATATAAAATTTATAGTGATTTGTGAGAAGATGCTAAAATGTTCCTTGAATCCTGCCTGGGGCAACTATTTCTACCAAACAATCACCAGTATAAAAATGGCAAAATGTCTATCGTCAAATAAATGATTAAAATAGGGGACTGTTATATAGTAAAGTGCTCTTTCTAATTTTGATACGGATTTTATTTCTTAGACTACTTGGAATCTGTGTCCAATGACAATTGTATCAACTTAAGAACAACACAAATACACACCAATGAAGCTTGTCTCATTCATGACTGACTTCATGTGAAATGATTTTGTGTAATAACATATATATTAGATGATCAGGGAATTGGTTATTTAAATAATTACTAGATATTTAGCAAACATAAATCAGTTTGAAATTGATATCAAATTTCTAATTTTGCTCATTTGTAAATATTACTTTTATCCATACACTCATTTGGAAACGACTTCTCTAAAAAAATAGAATGAGTAATAATATCTTACACATAAAAACGGTAACTGGGTTGTCAAATTACAGCTACTGTTTTCAGAATCTGCAGGACAAAATGTGTCACACATATGGATTTCCAAACACAATGCTTTAATGTGAGAACAACATTGGGGAGAGTCAACACAGCTACTCTTAAAATTCAGTGTCTGATCTCCCTAAAAAGTTCAGGTTTTTTGATGCTCATTTCTCTCACAGATTTCTTATAGTTTTAGGTTTTGAGTACTCTCTTCTGCCTTTCATTAATATTCTACAATTTAAATTTCTGATTTTGCAGTTCATTATGGGGGCCCCATATTACTCTGTCAAGAGCAAGACATATACACATCACTTAATAGTCTTTTATTTGCTTTCAGCTTCCACAGAATGGAATAAAGATCAGTCAAGTTTGATGGACATTATCCAAGAATACCCAGCAATGATATTCTAACTTTAAGAGTCATTTGTAAGGATTATATGAGTAACTTCTGGAGCATTAGGGTCAAAGAACTTAAGACTTTAGAATATAAAATGCTCATTTGGTATCCAACATGCTACTGTAGACAGACTGAAAATTTGATTTAACAAATATTTACTCAGATGAATTTCTAACTGTTATTTGTTGAGATTAGGGATATAAATATGAAAGGATAAGGAGCCTGCCAAATAGAGGCTCACAATCGGTTACAGGAGACAACAAATAAAAGAGTCAATGTGATAAATGAAAAATAAGTCTGAGAATAAAGTACCTTGGAAGCTCAGAGGTAGGAATAGTTACTTCCATCCAGTGTAACTGGGAAAGGTTACAGAAGACATTTTTTAAATATAAGCCTTTATTAACTTCTTCCTCATTTATTTTTATTTTCATATGAAGGAAGAAGTAAATCCAAAAGTTCTGAAAATTTATTCTTCTTTCCTTAATCATAGGCCATTATAGTCTGAAAAGATGGCAGCTGGCATGACTCATTCTGACTTGGGCATACTAAGCCCACAAGCCTGAATTTCAAGACTTTGATGTATTACTACACACCTATAGATCTTATCCATCTGATATTTCATCTGCCCTTCGTATTATATATGAAATACATACTATGCGTTAGGCAAAGGGAGGAATAAACAAAAATTCTGTCCCTGCTTTCCAGAGACTTATCAGCAAATCAAATTATAACTGAGTTCCAGACATTGTTTTTAACCATCAGTCAGGTGTGCTATCAAGATCACCATACAGAGAGAATTGCCAAGTGTATGGTGTAATATTGCACTGTAAGTTGGGCACTCTTTTTTCTTTTTTAATAAACATTAACACTCTTGGGGAATTATAATGCAAGGTAGAGGTAGGACACTACTCAGACAGGTTAAAGGCACATAGTAGATAATTTTATCCATAGGAAAGCAGTGGATGTGATTGGCTGCAGGTAAGGTAGGAATGAATAGTCCACTGTTTGTTTCTGTACTTTGATCTTGATTTCTAGGTATAGATTTGATTATTACATCTACTTTTTATGGCTTTGCCCAACTCCAGAATACTGCTATTTTTGTTGTTTCCTCAGAAGTGTCATGAGTAAAAATCTGGTGAGATTTTTGAGGGGACATATCTAGTGGATAACTTTCAGAGACTGTTCGAGACACCCCCATACTCACTGCTGCAGTGACTTGTATGGAGACCCTGCACCATCTCTGTGCTACTGGCCTCCCCATATTCTTACCCACAGTTTATTTGACCATAAATGGAGTCTTGGCCTAAGTAGGAGAATAAGAAATTCTTTCATTGGAATATAGAAAGAATGGGGACGAAAACACGAAGTTTTAACCTCTTCATGTCTAGATACATAAGGAATAACGTCTATCATCTAGGTGACAAAATCTTGTTATATATACAGGGAGTAGAGGAAATATGTTTCCAGTGAAAGAATAACAAAGCAGAGGGAAAAAAAAGAAGAAAAGATGAGAGTTATATGAGGCACACTGCTGGGTCCTGGCCTTCCTGAAATCTGACCTCACTCATTCCTACCCTTGAGCTCTGGGAGACGTGTACATTTTTATATTAAATTCTTTATTTTGATTAAGCCAACTTGAGTTGTTTTCTTCCCCTGCAATCAAAGTGTCCTCACTAATACATTAGGTGGCAAGTAGCTCACAGAAGGGTCACAGAATGTATAATGAAATCCAGGAAAGTAATCCTCTAAAAACAACTTCAAGGGGCTCATTTCTGTGCTTAGTATTGTTTAAGCTCCCAGCGCTTCATCCTATGTTTTTAAAAAAATTAATAAAAAAATTGTTTCTTTCAAGTCTCTGAAAGGCTTCATATGCCTCAGAATCTTTTTTTTTTTAGAAGATCTAATGAAAAATCTTAAGGTGAAGGTTTATTGAGAAAGGGTGATAAATTTCCTGCTTACATTAATTCCTGTGTATCTTAAAGCTTTGGAATTATTTTCAAAATGAGTCACTCGTATTTCATTTAACCATCCTTTGGCCAAACATCCTAACTTGCTTTACGATTTAAATGACTCCAGGTAAAAAAGCTTTTTAAAAAATATGATAGGCAACATTTTTATTTAAATATAATCAGTAGACAAAAGCAATGTTTTTGGTGATGCTCAGAAGTATTGACAATATTCTGTAAAGTATAGCTACTCCTTAAAAGTCATGTACTGTGTGTTAATCATATATATAAAACACTAAATATTGGGGATGTAAAGGGAAAGACTAGTTAATCTAGAAACAGTCAAATAATAACACTACATAAAAGTGCTATAGCAGTATTCTTAAAGACAACATTCTGAGAACTCAGTGATTAACCCCAAAGGCATGCCAGGAAATTTTTGCTATTATCAACAATATATAGGTTTGCACAGCTCTGGTAGGCAGAGGGTGTGAAAAAACGAGTGCTTTGGGAGAAAGGTGAATTTTTTTCCAAGCATAAGGAGTGAAAAGGTAGGATGATGGAAAATTTAACTTGGTGCAGTGGTCTTTGACCACTGTGACTTGAATGTTCCCTAAAATAATTTTGAAAAATTATTGCAAAATGGGCTAGTGGAGTTGACTTTTTTCCTCTTATCATGACCTCCATGGTGACATGTGTCGGGAGCACGCCCGGGCTGCACCACCCAGCCGCGGAAATCCCCACCCGGCAGCTGCTGAGGGCATGGACACCTCGTGCCTCAGCTTGTGCAGCACGGTGTGCACGTGGACAGCGCACGGATTGGGCGCTGGGGCTGACATTTACCGCCATTGGCCAGCAGGGATTGACCTTTGTACGGATTGGTTGTTTGGGCTTCTCCTTTTGCTGATTGGCTCGC
>PVIJ01002715.1:113178-152724 GCA_004024925.1 Scalopus aquaticus | reverse complement strand
CCCCCCCAATCTGGGCATCTCTCAGTGACACCAAAGAAATAAAATGAGTCTCTGGCTCCTACACACCCACTGCACTCTGACACAGTTTAATTCTGCAGTCATTTCCTATAAGCGTCTATCAGTCACGATTTGGGGCAGTTTTAACAATAAGAAACACTTTCCTGTGCTACATTTCTAAGAGGTCGCTTTCAACGACAAATGTGGGACACTTACTGTTTTATCTTTCCAAAGAATACTCTGGTGATTGAAAAAGAATTTTGGAAAGGAAGAGATCCTCCTCCTTTATCCTTAGACACAGGGTGACCATGGTCAGCTAGCCAGGACAGTCCCAGTTTATGCAGAATGTCGTGTGTCTTTATTAATAGCGCCCTCTTTCACTTCTAAGAGTGTCCCGGTTTGGAGGATAAGGTATAGGAGTGTCCTGTTTTCAAGGAGACCTGTGCTGGGCGCCACACAGGGAAGGACTCTTTCCCTGGTCCTGTCCTACCACCAGACATACATCTTTCCAACTAGAGCTAATTAGAAATTTGCACAAATGGAATTACTAATGAGAGATTTACCGTTGCACCATTATTTTGGTTTGAAATCTGCCCTGACTGAAAGGCTGATTACCGCCAAGGTGATGGGGTTTCACTCAGTGCAGCTCCTGAACCCTTAAAATCTCATTTTGTGTGACCTGGTTAATTGAGGTGTTTCTATGTTAATGCCTCATTATGGTCAGAGAGGGGAGTTTCAGTTACAATATTGCCATCACTCTCCACCCCTACCACTCTGAGTCTGGATTTTAGATGCTCTGGCTCACGCAACAGATGAGCCATAATTTAATGAGAATACCTTCTAACCTATCGCTGTGCCATCAAACTAGAGAGATAGCTGCTCATTCTGTTTCTCTTTAGTCACATTATCACTCTTACATTCTACTTGACATTTCTTTCTTGAACCTTTCTTGGACTGACACATGTGGTAAGGTAGGACCCTCCTCTTCCTGCCTACACAACCAAACACACTAAGTGCTCTGTAGGGACTGCTGGGCATCATGTTTACATATCCGGAGAGTTCACATGCCTAACTTCCACTCCAGGCACTCCAGTCTTCTCTCTCACTGTTTTCCTAAGACTCACTTATCTGTGCTTTCTTTCCTATGCAAATCCACAGTTCAGACAAACTGACTGGTCATTTGGGAACATGCCTCTTCCGCTCTGCCTTCTTTTTTGTGTTGAATAAGTCCTATCACTCTCTCTCTTCCATCTCCATCTTTGGCTGCCAAGCACTTGCACACAGGAACAGCTCCCTTCCTCATAATAGCTCCCCCACATTAACCAGAGCTGACCTTTCTAACCTGGCAGGACTCATTAAACCAATCATATGCCATTTATTCCTCACACTGCCATGCTGTTTGGATATATGTGCACTTTCAAAAGCAAGGGCAGAGCCTATTGTATTTTCCCAACAGTATTATATACCAAAGATTCCTCATAAAGATGCACCAAACGAGGGGATGAAAGACGAGTGAAGCGATTTACTGCTGTATTAGAGAAAAGCACATCTTCTATCCATCACCGCCTCCCCAAGCTCCAGGACGGTTTTGCTTTAACAATTCACTGTTAGTTCTGCCAGGATGAAATGACTAATACAGGTTCTTTGCTAGAGGTAACTCAATACAACCAGCAAGTCTGCATTATGCAAGCATGGAGGTGAGATCTCAGGATGCACAGATATATTTAAACATGAAAACTGTTCCATTCAGTGAAGTCTATAGCGGGGGTTGCACACATACATCAATTCTGTAACAATCTTTTTTTCTTTTCCCCGAAAAACACTGTATTCCCATGCAACTAATGTCAGGTGAGTATCTGTTCACTGGGGGTTAGGTATCCCTCTGGAATCATGACTTAAAAGTGCAATAAGAGAGGTGCGAAGTGTCAGTGCTCACTGCATCATCTCACCAGGAATAACGTGAAGCTGCAGCAGCCTCATTTTATGAATAAAGTACAGTCTTCTAATCATCCTGACTTGTATAAATTAATCCACTGAGTTGTTTTGCTCAGGGAGGAAGATTTACCTTCTAGTAGCAATGAAAGAATTTTTATGCCTGAGTCAGGGAGACCAGAATGAGTTTCTCTGATTCATTTCCTCAAAGCAGCCCATTTTAAGTCATAACATAAGCCCCATGACTCTTCATGCTCTTTTCTCCAACAACTTGCTTAAGAAAATTCCCAAGGAAATATTACTATGATTATGACAATATCATTTCTCCCAGCTACAGGAAAGACCAGAACTTGAAGCAGACCAATATAGTTAAAAAAAAAAAAAAAGAAAGAAAAAAAAAGAAAAGCTCTAAAATGGGAATTAGGGCACGTAGATTCTAGCCCTGGGTCTGCAATAAATTTTCTGTGTGACTTTGGGCAAATTGTTTGGCCTCAGGGTCATTGTCTCTGTACCTGTAAAATGAGGCAATCGAATAAGACAGTCCTGAAGTTTCCAAGAGCTCTACCATCCTCCGATTCTCAAGCAAGATGACATTCCCCAAGGACCCTGTGGCTGCACATGGAACATTTGTTACCTCAAACAACCATCTGCCACCTTCATAATGGTGCCTGGTCTTATTTATTTCATGTGCAATGCAAATAATTCCCCTCGGTGGGACTTGGGTGCATAGTTTGCAACAACCCTGCAAACAACCCTCCCAGCAACTGAGCTCATGTGAAAGGAACTCAAGGGAAAGTCATGAGTCAAGGGCATGTGGGTCAGGAGCATCAGTGTTTTATAAGAGATGGGATAGCCCCAGGACCAGGGTGGAGGGTGCCAGGGACAGGCTGTGATAGCAAAGTGAGATTTCCTAAGCATCAGTGTCCCTGCTGGAACCTGCATGTTTCCTTTTATCAGACAAATAGTTGCATGTGATGCAACACCCTGGCAGCATATGGAGATATTTAAAACAGATTTCAAAGCACATTTTCTCACACTGCTTAACCTCTCCTATGAAGGAACTGTTGGAGTTAGGTGTGAAAAAAGTGGATGGAGACTTCATGACAATGAAGACAAAAGGAGGAATGAAAGTTCAAGGTCTTTCTAATCAACTGACACACAGTTTCAGTGGGTGGAGATGAATGTGCTCTAGAGAACTGTTCTAAGACACGGTGCCCATAGTCAACAATACTGCACTACACAATAAAATCGGTTAGGAGGATGGATCTCATCCATCTTAAGTGTTCTTATCATAATGAAATAACATAAAATTTTAGAAAAAGAGCATGAGCCACTGAAGAGCAAAGACTTTAGTAGGAAGCTCGTAGTACCCACCGTGGATGTGGCAGAGGCTAAGACATGAAAGGAGGCCTGTTGAGTTGTGGCTTCTGTGATTTTTGGAGAGCCACTAAGCAACAATCAGATAACTTGCCAAATGGGCAATAAATTAAGGAAGGAGCCTGGTAGGCAATTAGTATTTTAAGGAGGAAAGTGTACACAGAATTTATCACCAGAAGGTATGTCCTAAAAACCAACCAAACACATAAACAGATATGACCCAGAACAAAATAATCCAAAAGAACTGTTCAGAGTTGGGTGGCTGTTAGTCATCCCTTCATTTCACCACCAGCTAAGTGGGTCAGGCATAGAATCACATGCCCACCTGGCCCCTAACTCCAGTTATGTCAGTCATTGCTGCTTAGGGTTCAGAGTATGTTGTGTAATGCTCACAGCCTCCAGGGAGAGGAAGAGAGGAGGACCCTCCTGGAGTCTCCTAACAAGTCCACCAGGCATCTTTTGGGGGACTGAGTACCTTAGTCATGGTTATAATAAATTTAAATTGCATATATTTACTATCGATAAAATAGAGACCCTTTAGGTTAATTGGTTCTCTTTTCATTCAGAATTATTGTGGCAAGGACTGTGAAAAGAAGAGTCTGGTTGCAAAGTTGTACTGGCCAGTTGATACAAGTTTTTTACAGCACAGATCTAGAAGTTTAGGGCAAAAAAGGACTATGGGATTGGATTTAAGAAGCATCCTATTTTTCAATATTGCAGTTACTTATAGGTTTATTTGAGTGGAAACAGAGATAATTAACACCACATACATCATTTTATACACCATTTTGTGTGTTTCCTATTGTTTTCTTACTGGACAGACATCACTCCTGTTTCACAGTTGAGGACAGTGGGAAAGTGTTCAAAGTGACATAGAAACAGGTGATTCTAGAATTCCTGCTGAGACATAGTTGACCCCAAATACAGTTCACTTGTCCTTCACTTCTGCATCTCTTGATTCTAAGTTAAACTTATATCTGAGAACATTAAGGTTGTTTTCTCATATGGAATCCAAACTGACCAAGCTGATGCCACCTTAGGGTCATGACTCTAGAAAGAGGAAGCAGATGGTGATGCCTTGATACATATTAAAAACTCTAGTTTGCTTCAAAAGGAAGAGTGAACATTCATTTAGCTTCAGAGTATGCCTCTCCTTTTATACGTTTAGAGTAATTTTCAGTGAGGGGATGCTAAGAAGCTCCCAGCTCCTGTGCTGCATCCTAAGCGTTGGTTGCACACATAGAGATAATAGGGTCAGAAACAAGATGTGGGATCAGATCATTCTCAAATCAAACTGTGTTTCTGGGTCTGAAACTGGATCCCTGGGGAAATATCATGGTTCATGGGTCCTCACCCAGACCCTGTAATTGTAAGACACAACTCAAGCTCAGAGTGTAACATCAGCAGAGTTTATTTACAAGGGGGATATTGGGAGAAATAAAAGAAAAAGGAAAGAATTTCTACGGCCAAAAATGGCTCTCCTTCCTACCCCAGATATTGTCTGTAGTGTCTTGTAGTCCAAAACAAAGGCTGCTCATGGAAGATGGCCCTGTCCCTTCGATGAGAGCCTCGAGCTGCTGGCACATCAATAAGCAGTGGACCAGGACCCAACTCACACTGGCAGCTGGAGGTAATCAGAGGTGGCACTGCTGAAGTGGCAGCACCACAATAGCCAGCAGCAGTGATCTGGAGGCCAGACCAGACAATGGTAGAGGAAACAGAGACAGGAGACAGCTCTAGAAGTGGTGTAGGCACAGGCCAGTGGTGGATCAGAAGGTGGTGCTGATTGTAATTGGAGGCAGGAGCGGTAATTGATGACCAAAAGTGACAAGTCAGAGAATAAAGGTCTTCCCAAGTAAGAGTCCCAGGTGAGAGTGTGTCCTAATTTCTCTGCTATCCTACCTTTTATGGCTTTCAGGGTCCCTTTGCTCCTTCCAATAGCATCAACCTGATTGGCACATTTTCAAAACAGGTGTGGGTTTGAAAACCCGAGTTCCAGGCCTCCCTGGTGGTGCAACAGATTAGCGCAGTGCTGTGGAGCTGCAGGTGGCTGTCGCGCAAGTCCAATACCCTGCTGGGGAGAATCACACATGGCATGGCAGACTTCTCCTGCTTCGCCCAGCCTGCTGCTCCCCTCAGCAGTGTATTTCAGACAATCTGCCTGTTCTGTTCCCCACTCTGTCTCTGGTGAACACTCTCACTGCCTCACACCTCTGGCCTGCACCTCAGCTTGTATGCAGAATAAAATAAATCTTAAAAAAAAAATAAAGAAAACCTGAGTTCCACCGCCATGTAAAACCGAGTCTGCACTGGGCTGGTGGGGGGAGGGAGGGATCAGTCTTGTACCAAGTGTGGCAGTGGACACAGTGGAACAGCCCAGCCAGGCATGCTCCACTGTTCCCAGTTGCTAAAGGGGGACCCAGTGGAGCCATGGAGCCAGGCACTCTCAGGCATACCCGAAACAGTAGCTGTGGAGCTCCCCTCACACAGAAGGACCATCTGGGCTGCTGCAGAGCAATCTCCTGTGTCTCCGGGTGCACAGCCTGGTGAGCAGCAGTCAGTACCAGCCAGAGCCTCGTAGGCACTGGACTGGGCCATAGGTTCCACACACTGTGGGGTCACAGCTTGGGTCACCCTCTGTAGGAGGGTGTGTGGTTCAGTTGGGCATATTATGACCTCTGGACCCCTCTCACAGGTCCAGGAGAGATATTGGGGTGAGAAAACTTGGAGTTGTAATACCTGCTGCACTGATTTACTAGGCTGGAGTCCAGACAGACTATAGCCACACATGTTCACAGAGTCACTTTTAACACACTATCATGTTTTGAAATAGAGGAGGATTAAAAAGGAGCAGGAAGGCATCTTGACCACCCCCAAAGAAATTACATTGCGGAAATGATAGCTTGGTTTGGATGACCAGAGAAATGCAGGTAAGACAACTAATCACATCAGAAAACATGGGCAATGTCACAGGGAGAAGGTGATTTATGGATTCATCAGACAATGACTCTGAGAGAGAAAAGACTGCTTGTGATTGGACTATATTAAAAGGATTGTATCAGGACTGACAGAGGACAGTGTGAAAAACCTCTGTCCATGGGTCACAGTCCCAGAACTTTGTGTGCAAGTTTGTGCTCTGTGATGAAAAAGAGAAGATAATTAAGTCCTGATTGAAGGACTTTAAGTGCATCTAAGACTCTAAAGAGCAAAATTTAATGAATTTAAATATGGGATGTAAACTTCTAAGTATTTCTCTGAAGCAGAGATGCCAACCCCACCTATGATATTAATATTTTCAGTTCAAAATAATATCCCTCTGAAATCTATGATAGAAAAATAGACTTCTTTTCTCTGAGGAAATTTGAGAAAACAGTAAAAAACTGAAGACATCTTTCTTAGCTTTCAAAAGGCCTTAAATTTTTTATTTAAATCTCTAGAACCTCTAACTAACCCTAAATGTACTTTCCAGAGAAACAGTAAACGTGAAGTGTTTCTGTAAGTGCCAAAGAAGAATTTTGTGCTGAAAAAATACGTGTGTGCATGTACAATATGTGTAATCACTGTATGTCCATTTGTATGTCTATATATGTAAATAGAGTGCGTTAGTTAGAGAAATATAATTATAATGAGCAGGGAACACTTTCTTCAAGATCTGTTTGTTTTAGGAACATGAGAAATTAGCACCAGAAGATCAGAACTAGTTTGCAGAAAGAAAATCCTAGATTTCTTTCCCTCTTGTCCCTTAACTGAAGGTTTGTACATCTGTCCAAATGGGAATAGCTTTTTACCACTCCTGCGCTAAGCAGCCCTGATTAACTTATTAACTCTAAACTGCTGTCTTATTTTGTTTTTAGCTATTAAATGCTGTTGGGAACAGGTCAGGTTTTTGCAAACAGTAAAAACTGATTTCCTTAAAAGACTTTCCAGTGTGAGAAATAGGATGGAGATTCTTTATGAGGGAACAACAACGTTGACCCAGAAGCCAGGGAAAGCTGTTCATTCCAAGAAGGAACAGGAAATGAAGGCATTGGGATTCCCCACCCACACACCCCAGGCATTGGGATTTTGAGGATGAAAAGGAGAGTGAAATGCCAGGCAGCCCATGATCTCAAGCCTGGTTGACAAGACATGACAATGAGGCTTCAGGAACCCAACTAGATGATTTCTAAAAAACAGGCGGGAACTAAAGAGATCACAGAATGAAATAACATATTTACTTTAAAGAGCCTAACCCTGGAGAAAAGTTAGTATTTTCTCTGGAACAAATTTCAATAAATTCTCATTTCCTTATAAAACTGAACCCAATAAATAACTCAAAGCACTTGTTATATATTTGCTTTCTATTTTAAAATGTGGGCTAACCTTTTAACCTCTGTATGCAGCACAAATTCTACAGAGGAAAGGAAGGTGACTCAGAAGGAAGATTTTACAATTTTTAAGCTATAAATACCAGCACCTCTTTAGAAGCACACACATTCAAAGTGCCCACCTGGCCCTCTGTGTCAGGAACTGGGCTCCAAAGGAGCCATTATGTGAAACATGGAGCCTACTGCACTTCAGGACATGGGCTGGGGCAGATGGTGCTCAGGTGGGGCAGTGAGGGGGTAACAGGAACCAGACTCATCCCCCCCACCCCCGAACCAGGGCAGTGACATGATGCAAATTATGTCTTAAGCTATTTCTTTCCTATTTCTGTTTAAGCAAATCGGACCTGAAGGGATAAACATTTCTAAGTGGAATAAACCTCAGTACTTGGCTTTTCACCTACCTCTTAAAGTAGTCTCTACAAAAACAAAAACAGAAGCCAACAAGCCATTTAGTCGGGAAGCACATTAATTGGAGGACTCCATCCCTGGGTCGTCCATCTGCAGGTGGAGGGGGCCTGGCAGGACGCTCCTGCGGGCTGTGTACATAGTTAAGTGAAATGAATGGCTTGGTTATAAACTGGTTGGAATGAATCAATTGAGTCGAACAAAGGGAGGACCATGTGCTGGGAAGTTAGAACCAAATAGGTTTGAAGTAATGATACTTTGAAGGCTACAGCTGCTGCAAGCTTTTGCAATCATGGAATTGATGAGCAGTTAATTTGCGTGAAACTAGAAAAAGGTCTAATGGTATTTAGGTGATAAGAAACAAAAGCTGCAGGGTGCTGATGGGCTCCATCAATCTTCCGGGAATAGCTGAGTGGGGATCACGTGGGTAGGAGAATGACAGGACAGGAATGAATGGGTGGTTTCCTGCACAATGTGTGGTTGCGCTGGGCACCAAGGTCTGTCTTTTACATGTGTGGTGTTTTGTGAATTAAGTCATGGCCACATTAAGTCCAAAGGCCCTCTTACACCATCCTATGTAGTGGGCATGGTAACAATATTATACTATTAATTATGACCACTAAGAATACTATTAATATAATCTTAGCGTTAATAGGTCTTTATTGCTGATCATTCTCACAAATAAGAATTCAAGACAATATATTGAACTTTGATATTGGAAAGTTTCATCTGATTAATCATGATCAATGTGTGAAATGAAGACAAAAAAAAACACATTTATCTCCTGCCTACTTCTCATCTGCATTTAACGTAAAGCCTCAGATTGGCACCCCGCCTCCTCCCTGGAGAGTGCTAGAATCCTAGCATTGATGCTGTGCTGGCCCGGGAGGAGGCGTCTCCTTCCACAGTGTTGAAAGCAGCGTTTCCTGAAAGGCTGAGTTATCTATGGCACAGTGCTCCTAACTCACATTCTTGGCATGGCAGCTCTCTGTGAGAATCAATGTCCTCTCCATCCTGGAGGACTAGAACAAAGGAGGAAAGGCCATTGGCGCCCCATTCACCTGGTAGCAAAGCTGCTGGAAAATAATAATATAAATAAAATACATAATAAGTCATGATAATAAAATAAGGTCACAAAAATTCTCAGATATAAAATTCGATGCTACAAATGCATTCTCATTGTTCTGCTACAATGCAGCAAAGTTATAAATTTGATTCATAAAATAAATTTATTATAATAAACATAGCCTGCATTTGATTATTTATATAATGTTGCTTGGGCATTTTTGTGACAAGGATAAGTTTAGGCCTAGGGATCAAAGTCTCCACGGCTTGTGCCAGACCCAGCCATGGTATGAGGGACCCACATTCACGAGCACTGATTCGACTGTGGAGGGAGGGGTGCAGGAACCAGAGTGGTTAGACACCCCACCCATCTGCCTCCAGTGTTTTCCAGATTAATGACATTTGAATAAGAAAATATTAAAGTTACTAGCACATATAAAAAGACAGTTCTAAAAAGAAGGGTTTAAATGTTTGCATGTCACATATGTCATTTAAATTCACAGCCTACTTTTAAAAAGCCTCTAAGCAGATGGCACTTGCTTATAACATCATGATTTTCCTCCAATATATGGTAGAAGAAAGTCTCAAAATCCCAATTATTTAAAAACCAAACACTGGAATTTTTCTTAACTACCAAAAACCTGGGAGATACCCAAGAGGTTGTGGGGCAGAAGGATGGCCACAGCGCCCCCTCTGACTGGACTTGGGGGAACAAAATTGCTAGAGAAACTGCGGGGTTGCATTGAGGTGAGGGCATGTGGTCACGGAAGGCTGTCCCCCTCAACCTGACAGGAGCACCCCACTGAGTTGGTTTGGCCTCTCCTTTGCCAGCTCTGGAGAGGTGACAGTGCTCTCGGGAACCAGGGCTGCGCTGTCTTCAGCTGAAAGGCTGAGTTATCAGCCTTCCCCATTGCTTCCCCGTTGCTTGTACAGCTGGTTCTGAGCCCCCACACAACCATAGACCCACAAGCTGCCCTAAAGTCTGGGCCTTCCTGGAGATAATATTCAGATGCTAAGTTCTAGGGCAGGGCTGTGTGCTCAGTAAGGGCCCCTGCCTAGGACCAAGGACTGGGGCTGCAGAAACACCCTGGTGGACCGGAAGCCTTGGCTTCCCCGCACCCTCCTCCTTTCTCCGCATCTGCCCATCCCTCCATCTACCTGCTTCTGCAGAAAGAAAAAAAAATAACTGAGGGTGACTACTCCTTAAACTCATGGACTTACAGATAAAACTTCTGTTCTTTTTTTTTTTTAATTTATTTATTTTTTTTTAAGATTTATTTATTTATACATACAGCTGGGGTACAGACCAGAGGTGTGGGGCGGTGAGAGGCTTCACCAGAGACAGAGCGGGGAGCAGAACAGGCAGATCAGAAATACACTGCTGAGGGGAGCAGCGGGCGAGGAAGGAGAGGTCTGCCGCACCATGTGGGATTCTCCCCGGTCGGGCGTCGAACTCGCGTCGCCGCTGCCGACAGCTCCACAGCCCAGCGCTTAACCGCTGCACCACCAGGGAGGCCCCTAAAACTTCTGTTCTTATTCCAGAGGGAAATTTGGTTTTAAAGTATTAAGTTGGCCTTAACTAGCTTTGTTGCACTCTCCCCAAAGCCTAGCATTAAAAAATACTTTATAAGTCTTTGTATTATTTCCACTTCCATTACCAAAGTTGAGGATTGTGATCTTAAAAATATTTAAATTTAAAAAAAGTAATAATTGCAAATTAAAAACATATTTACAAGGAATCCAAATGGGTGTGTGTCAAACACTTTTTATCTGCAGTAGCCACATCGGTAGTGTCTTGTGTTCCCTTCCTGTGGCCCTGTGCACACAGTGTCATCCCTGGTCGCAGGACACATGCTATAAAGGGGGATTCCAACTTCACACTCCATAGTCTATCTGACGAATGTTCCATGTCAGCGTGTGGCTATGCCCTGTGTGTTCATTGACATGTGTGCTCCAGGCTATGGGTCCTTCATAAGACATTAACTAGATCCTCTTGACAAGAATGGGACAGTGGTCAGCAGGTTTTGCTTTTACAATAATTGCTGCAAAACAGATCTGTAATACAATACATTCAGCTCCTCCTTTGTTATAAGCATGATGTGCCTGCAAATACATATTCATATAGGTTAAAGTGGACTTGCTGAGTCATAAGTTATATGGATTTCAAATTGTGATGCTGATAAATTGATCACTGAGTAATAGTTACAACAATTAGACAGGTGTCTCTTTTCAGACATCTCTGAAGCTTTTGTTTGTTTAATGCAATTGGAAGCTCCACAATTAAAGAAAGAGGATTTTAGAAAGAAATAGACTTCCTTTACAAAGCCTGCCTACCTAAGACTGATATCAAAGAGTTGTTGGGTGTGAGAGTTAAACAAAATATTGCATGCTAATATGCTAGTTATTCTTGGACAAAGCACTACAAAAAAAAAAAGCAAATGAAATGAGAGATTAATTTCCATTGAGAATTCACAGCTAATGCCACAGGGCTATGCTGCAGCTTATGCTTCCCAGCTTGCAGGAACATGTGCAATGCTGAAGTTTAAGTAATGATAGTTTCCTGCAAAAGAAACAGTCACAGGAAGCCTTGTTTTGATACCTAATTAAATGCGAACAAGCTGCTTTGCATGTTAGCAACTTACAACATATCTGCTTTGGGATATTAAACACAAATGATCCTGTGATGGTGTGTTACTTTGATACTGAGAGATATAAACCCTGGATGTGGTTGCAGACAGGGCGCTGAGTATGGGGTTTGAGATAAAACACAGAACTCCAAAACTTGTGTTCAATTTCGTGCTTACTCATCTGTAGGTCCTTCTAAAATGCAAAAGCTTCTTAAGGGCTAGTAAAAAAAAAACTGGAGAGAGAAAAGTAGATGGGAAAGAAAGAGAGTTAGAGATGGAGATGGACATCTGCTTTCTCATTACAAATTTTCATGTGCGTGTAGCCCCTTCCACATACCCCCTACCCAGGCACTGTAACTTTAGGATCCTCTCTCTGCACAGCAGATCTGATCCTGGAAGCAAAGCTCTTGGGCAATGACACCTCCCTCTGGATTTCCAATCCGTGCCTCACTCTGACTGCTTTAGGTTGAATTATGCTTCTAAATTCATATGCTGAATTTTTAACCCCCAGAACCTCAGAATATGATCTTATTTGGAGATAAAGCCTCAATGGAACTGATGAAGTTCAAATTACGTAATTTGGCCATAATCCCCTATGACTGGTGTCTTCCCATTATCCCCACAGTCGGCTGCCCTTCAGCCTGCACCCCAGCTTCTCCTTCATACACGAGCTTTATCTGCTTCTACTTCTCCAGCAGACACCTTCTTCCTCTCAATGTCTGAGTTTCTGCTGCTCTCCATTCATGTTCTGTTCTTCCTTAGGACTTAAGGAAATATCTAACAGTATATTTAATTCCCCTCCCATTTTAAATAAGTTTAAATTTCAAAGAAAGCATGACTTTGCCCCTCACTGCAGTATCTTGGATGTGCAGACAGTGTCTGCTGTCTAGTGCGAGCTGGGTAAATAGAATATTCCTGATGCTTGAGTCCAGGCACTTTGAGCTCTCCATAACTGAGCTTACAGTCTCAGCAGTGAAGGCCTCTGTAACTGGAGGGCAGTGTGGGCCACAGGTCAATAGTCATTTACTCTGCTAAGTAAGAATTCACTCTCCTGAGAGTGAACTGGGGAGCATCGACTATAGACCACCATTTCAACTTTAAGGATCAGCAGCAGAGAGTGGTTCTTCCTAATGAAGCTCTATTAGATCAGTAACATCCTTTTTTGGTGCAAGCATTTCTCCTCATATTTGTTTCCACGACCTCCCAAGAAACTCAGAAGCAGGTGGGTTGTCCAATATTGCTGAGCCAGGTTTGGAGAGGGATGGCAAGCAGGCCACAGAGTTTGTGGAGTCTCCTGGCTGTGGATCACATGCCCAGAAAACCTCTGAGTCCCACTCATGTCCTCATGACTATGCCCATGTCCCCAAATTCAGTAGGGATCATTTGGCCTCAGATGTTAGGATCTTGAGGAGATACCGATGGACCACGGAGCAGGCATGCCTTGTTAGTCAGTACATTGCGAGTAATCGAAGGGAAGGGCATTGGGCAAAATCTACATCTCAGATGCTTATATGACTACAGTTGAAAAACTCTAATGAATGCTACTCAAAGCAAATGCTTCCTTTGTTTGGCTGCTGTAAGTTTTGGTTGCATGTTTTCCATAAAACTTTAAATAAACTAACAAATAAGCAAATGAAATGGATAGCAATAAAGTACTTCATAAGGCACAGCAGCAATAGGATTGAACATTTTGATGTCCAGTCTGTCCAAATGGTTAAAGAGGCTTTTTAGCTGTTAATAATAGTTAAGACTCATGGATTCATTCATCCACAGTCTTCTTTAGCTCCTGACATTGGGTTTCAACATATTTTCTTCCACTTTCAACTTATTTCCCTTTCTGATTTATCCCCACCTTCCCACAGTCCCTAAATCCCAGGTCTTTGGAACACTTTCCTCATCATAGAAGCAGGACTGGACGTCACCACTGCTCTCTGAGGAGCTTGCTAAGCCTGTTATCTCAATAGAGGGGACAAAGGGCTTTGTTGACTGTTGAAAGCTGTGGGGAACAGAAACGCCTTGGATTTCTAACCTGCCAGGAGCTTAGACAAAATCCACACCCAACTTTTCATTTTCCAGATGAAGAACTTGAGTTCAGAGGAGATTAGTGGCTCCTCTGCGCAACCTCCAGGGAAGCCAGCTTGTTTTCGTCATGGTGCAAAGCAGGTCAGAAGACCGGGACAGAGCCAAAACCACTCTCACCAATTCTTACTTTCTTTTTTGTCATTCTTCCCATATAGTATAAAAGGATAAAAAACATCACTCAAATGGTAACTTAATGTAACCAAATAAATTAAGATATTTTTCTTATAGGATACCACACAGAATTACCTCTTTTTAAAACAACCTAAAGCATTATTTTTAAAAGGAAAAAAGATAACTGAATCACAAATGGTAAAATTCTTACAAATTATACTGAGTTTTGTTCATTCTTTAACATAGTTGATCCTTCAGCATGGTAAGACATGTGTCACATCCAACATGCTTGGAAGGGGGCCTCTCTGGCAATACTAAGAGCTCTGCTACAGAGGAAAAGCAGATAAAAGTTTAAAGTAAAAGATAACTCATCTTAAATTCCCTAATAGATTTTTGAGAAAAATGTAAGAAAATAATAATGTTTTCAAATTCCCCTTTAAGAATGGATTCAGCCTTTGTGTAGTGTCTCAAATTGCAATATCATTTTTAACAAGTTAATGTTCATCTGTGACTGTCCTACAAACTGATATCATGGTAACATAGACTACTCTAGAAGGCTTCCCAAAGTGTGTGCAAGAGGACACTGGTCCAGAACTTCAACTGTCCAGAATTGCACAGAGAAGTGATTCTGTAGCTACAGCACGATGGGAAGAATTAGTCCTTTCCTTAAGGAATTCTCGGAGATTCGACTCTTAATCTAATACATATTTTATTCAGGTATATGACATACAAATTCCCCATATTTATTTGACTATTCTTAGAACTGTTAGAGTTTTGTTTTGATAAAATTCAGGAGTATTTCTCTAAAATATTCTACACATTTTTACTACATATGATTTCTTCGCGGAAATATTGACTAAGGTTCACATCTTGGTGTGAAATTAGAAGTTGTGAATAGCAAACCATTTCATATCTTAATTAGAGTAACACAGTATTTAGTTTGTTCTTGCACATTGTCAGGCGGAATGCACAATTAATCATTTACGAGAGTCAGTGAGTATTAAATAATGTATATGTTTGTTTGGTTTCCCGGATACTCAGTTTTAACCCTTATTTGGTCCTTAATTGAACACAAATCAGGCCATAAGACTCTATGAATGGACAACCCACAACTGTTAAGTTCAGTTTCTTGCCCCTGGAAATTTGTGGAAAGATCACAATGAGACAACTGCAGTGGCAATATTTAGTGGGGGCTCGGAGTCTGTGCTCCTCTGTGGTTTGGTAAACCAGGCTCATCTTGTATTCAATCAGTGGAGAGAATTTTGGTAAGTGTTCGTTCAATTGATCTATACTGTAGAAATTTAAAAATGTGGCTTGAAGGTAAGTTACTTGTTGGCCAACCTAAGAAACAGACCCAGCATACTGACATTTGTAGTCCACCCTTTGCAAACAGGCCTGTGGGTGGGCTGGAGCTGGATAGAGGTGGGTGCAGACTGAAGGGAGGGTTAGCATGATTCAGAGCAGTGGACAGCTTGGGGTGAAGTCCTCATGCTGGATCAAGTGTGGCAGGTGAGTGTCCTTGTGGTTGAGAGGCAGAGTTAGCATCTAGGGCTCCCTCCAGGGGGAGCTGCTGGTTGGAGAGGCTAACAGCCTGGTCCTTGTACCTGGAGGACCTCCCGCTCACTCTGCTTTTAGGGACAACATGGTGTTAAGGGGATCTGAGTGTCAGCTAATGTGGCAGGAAAAAGAGTAGACTGAAAACCAGATCTGGTGAGTAGGCTGGTGAGGTCCAGACCAGGGGCTGGGAAAGTTGGCACCTTCTCAGAACCTCATTCTGCATTTCTAAACAGAGGTACCCACAGTTCAGAGGGAGTGAGTTTCTCTGGGTTCACTCTTCTGGAAGAGGAGGGTCTATAAATCTGACCTGGGGCAGACTGACTTTCCCTTTAAGTCCATCTCTCTCTTCTCGGAGAGCAGTGTCTCCCTAGAGAGGGCCTAGCACCAGGGCACCCAATCCTGAAAGGAAGCCAAGCTTCTCCTCAGCATCACTGGTCTGCTCATCCATCTTGTTACAGGGGGTTGTAGAGCACCATCTAAATATTTGTGTTAGATGGTGATGGTGCCATGGAGATAAAGGTGGCAGAGAAGGAGTGGGAATATATCTGAAATTGGTGTGTGTGTGTGTGTATGTGTGTGTGCGCGCGCGCACGTATGTATTCTTGCATCTGTAGGTATGTGCATACATGTGCATTTGTGTGTTGGGGGCAGTGGATTTGGGGTGCAGTGGGTTCATCTGCAGGGTGAGGTTGAGACAAATATCTATAGACGTATGTGCATATTCTCCTTTAAAAGTGGCGGGAGGGTTATATAGTCTTATATTTTTGTTTCAGTAGTGACAGCATTTAGGCATTGGTCTTTCATTTGAATCTAAATTCTCTACACTGTGATTAAAACCAATTTACTATTTCTGTGGCCTCCAAATACTTAAGTATAAAGCCACAGACACGCTCTGTGATGGCTGGTAAATCTGGTCTACCCTCTAGTTGGCAGATGAGGCACACTCCTGAGGGAGCTTGTCCAGTAGCAGGGCTGGTACAGCTGGGTCCAGTCTGACCCAGTCTGCAGCCTCCGGAGCAGGCCATTTTCTCTTTTACAAAATTTTTCTTTCTTTTAATTTTTTTAAAAGGTGTAAAACATGATTGATGGTTTAATATCATATGCATTTTGAAATAATTACAAAATCAAGCTAGTTAAAACTTCCATCACCTCATGTATTTCATGGAGTTGCTTTTTTGAGTCATAAATTCGTAAGAACTTCCCTGGCCAGAACGCTTTCCCTGTCCCTCAGTCATCTACAGACGCCCATCTGCTGAGCACCCACGTCTCCTGACCACAGCCTTCTGCTCAAGGCCGGTAGTAACTGCAGCATCTTGAATGAGACGTCTCTACAACATAAACTGAACTAATAGGGTTTTATATTTATCTCTTTCCCTTTATGGCAAAACCCTGTAAACAATCTGAAGACAGCAAATTACATTTTGGGGTGGGGGTAACATACACAGATAACATTTGGGATGTGGCTAAGTAAGTCTTTGCTAATTTAAACATGGACTTGAATTAGTCAGATGTTAGAGCTTAAAATATTTTAAACAATTTGTTGCTTATCTCTCTGTCTCTCTCAAAAATAGCCCAATTACTTATTTCCCTCCATGCCAAAAGCACAGTGCTGTGAGCAAGTTGGGGATGTGAGGTTGCTGCCAGCTACCCTGGGCTAGGCAAAGAACTTGTCCTGGTCAGAGGTGCCCACATTCATTCTTACCTGCTCCATCCACAAAGACAATCTTAAAGTGATTCCACACCCTCAGGTGTAGCTGTGAACTTGGAAAACAGACAAAACAGCTTCATCCTCCTGCCCCCAAGGGAAGCAAAGACCCAGAGTCTTGTCAGGGTAATAACAGGTTGTTCATTGAAGGTGGCAGGATTCAAAGATTTGCTTCTGAAAGCTCTAGAAAAGCCCTAAGCTGACAGTACAGATGAGAATGGTGACTTTGGACAAGTAAAAAGTTCACTGAGAAAACAATTTTTAATGTTGTAAAAATCACAACTACATGCTGTATGAAAGAGTAGTTAAGATTGTAGCAGAGGATTAGAAAACAGATTTAACTGTAACTAGATAGTGAGTTAAAAGTTGTCTAGGGGCAATTGATTCTCTCCTCCCTTTTTTACCTCATTAGGTCAAAAATGATACTAGAGTATTAAAGAAGAAATGTCATCAAATCAGAAATTTATACACTACTACTTACAACAAGCTACAATTCCATTCCATTGAAAGACCGGTTACTTTTTAACATATTCCATTGTGTAAGTGATGCAAATTGGGATTGCGGGGGGGAAAAGACTGTGGACAAAAGATAAAAACTAAGAGTAAGAAGTGGCAGAACAACAGCAATGCTCAGATGTCGCCTGTTGATAAGTAGCCCACACTTAACTGTTACTGGAAGTGAAAGCTGGTACATTCTCTATGAAATCAAAATTGATAATCCAACATGAAGTAGTATAAAAATACCTGCTGTTGAGAATTGGAAAAATAACAAGACTTTTATACATAGACTTACATGAAAATGTAATTAATTTTGTAGCATACTGTAAAAAAATTCTTTGAAATAAAGTACCAGTAGGAGTGGGTAAATGTATCTGTCTCATTAGGTGCAATTATTACTGGGTTACTACATTTTAAAGCAGGCATTCACATTCTCCTCTTATATGAAGACTGAGGTGAGGGAAGGAGACGCTAGGAACCAGATTTCTCTCCTCTCTTGACAGGGTTCTTCTAAGACCAGCCCTTCTAAAACCAGCTCTGGGGTGAGTGGGAGATCCCAAGTGACCTTGCAGCCCACCACCTGCCCTGTATCTCTTCACCTCCTTTAGCATGCATGGAATGTTCACCACACTCTCCATTCCTCTTCATTAAAATCCAGATTGGCCAAACAATGACTGCTAATCCCTGGGAACAATTCCTCTATTCCCAATGCTCTGAACCAGGGGACCCTCTTTTGCTAAAACCCTACATGTAAGAGATTCTGCTGGGTACCCCCAACCTTCCTGTCCTGTTCTCAGGGATGAGTGCGTTTCTCTGGTTTCAGAGAGGATCTGTTCGAATAACAGCTCAGTTTGACTATTCCTCCTTTAGACGAATATTTAATGACATGTGACAGTGACCCCAAGGTTAATTTTAAACAGCAAATCAAATGAGAATGTGAAATTTGAGCCACTTGTGAGAAAGATACAGGCTTTGAAAAAAATATTTTATATATCATAAAATATTAGCTGTTAGTATTGTCATATGGCAAAGTGAGAGCAGCTTTTAATTTTTTTTAAATTCTTTTCTGTATCTTCAGGAACATCTACAATGAATCTTCATTAATTTTATAGTCAGAAGGAAGCAAAACACAAGTGCAGATTTTGATGTGGGGTGGTGATTCACACAGAGAAGTAGAGGTGCTCATTGATACATTATACATATTTAGTAAGCACTTGTTGTATACCAGGACCTGTTCCATGTTTTTAAGATTCAGTAATAAAAAGGGAACAAGAGAAACATTCCTGAACTAAACTATTCAGAGGTGGAAACCAGCCACAGACAGGGTTAGAACCGCAAGGTCAGAAGGGGCACCCTGGGAACACCTCACCCAAAAAGTGGCATCTGAGTCAAAACCCAAAGGATCTGGAGAGAGAACCCCATGGAGAGGAGGAGGAAAAACATTCAGGTGGTGGGACTAACTCTTACAAAGGCCCAGAGGCCTGGAATATTTGAGGATCAGTGAGGAGAGCTGTGTGAAAATGGAGGGAACATGGAGGATTTTTTTAATAGGAGATGTTGAAGTGATTTCTTTCTAAAAAATTATGGGAGAAATATCAGCATGTGAAACTGTAGACCAGAATAATCCAAGAGGAAAGAGAAATTCAGTGTTATAGGAGAAGATAGAATTGTGAGTTTGAGGTATTTGTGGAGGCAAGTCCCCTAAAAATACTATGGAGAGATTTTCTATCAGATTCTACCTCTAAATCATACTCATATTTAAACCAATATTAGTGCATAAGAAATAATACAATAAAGATACTTAAGCTGTTTCTAGTTTGGGCTAATTATGAATAAAGCTGTTATAAATGTTCAAAATCTTAAAAATGATTAAGAAATTATTTTTCCTGTATATTCAGAATTATTTTATCTTGTATTGTTACTTCATCAGCTTTGTCAGTTTTGAATGTATACAGTATCTGATGATCATCATTACATAAGAGCATTTCATTTAAAGCAGTACTTGGCCAGATTAAGTCGACAAAAATCATTTGACCACTCTATGTCATATACCAACTTGCAGTTGGAAGCCAAGGTTGTTTAGTGTAGCTGAAAGTGGGTGTTTAGTGAACATGAAAATCTCATGTGGGACTCTAACATAAGCAGCAATGTCCCACCTGGGGTGAGACTTAGCTGACCACCATTGATTTGTGTTTATTACTGAACATGACTGTGTGACATATTAGCTCAAAAATTAACAGCAAAACATGGGGCCTCCCCGCTGGCGCAGCGGTTAAGCGCTGCGCTATGGAGCTGTCGGCAGCGGCGACGCGAGTTCGACGCCCAGCCAGGGAGAATCCCACATGGCGTGGCAGACCTCTCCTGCCTCGCCCGCTGCTCCCCTCAGCAGTGTATTTCTGATCTGCCTGTTCTCTGCTCCCCACTCTGTCTCTGGTGAACCCTCTCGCCGCCCAACACCTCTGGCCTGTACCCCAGCTTGTATATATAAATAAATTTAAAAAAAAAACATGAACACCTTTACAAAGATACAGTAATCAGAACAGTGTGATATTGCCATTTAGACACACATAATGACCAGTGGAATAGAATAAAAAGTATAGAAATAAAACCAGGAATATGTGGAATTTTGACAAGGGAAGCGAGACCATTTAATGGAGAAAGGGCAGTTTCTTCAGCAAATGGTGCTGGAAAAACTGAAATTTTTGTTTTGTAAAAGAACATAAATCATTCAACATTTATTGGTTATCAGAAAAGCAGAAAAATGTCACAGTGATAGGGAGAAATTAGAATCCTTATGTACTCTTGGTGGGAATGCAATATGGTATAGCACCACTGCAGAAAACAGAATGGAGTTCCTCAATAAAAGTAAAAATAGAATTACCCTATGATCCAACAATTCCACCTTGCGTATTTACCCAGAAGATGTAAAAGCAGAACTTCAAAGAAACATTTGTTCAATCATGTTCATAGCAACATTAATCACGATAGCTAAAGGTAGAAATAATCCAATTATTCACCAATGCTGAATGCATGAGCAAAATGTGGCATATATATCCCATATAATAGAATGGTTTAAAAATAAAGGAAATTTTGACACATGCTACAATATTGTTGCACCACAAGGGGATGATTGTGAAATAATCCACTCACAAGACACTATATGATTCAACTAACCTGTGGTACTTGGAGTGTTCAAAGACATAGAAATATAATGATAATTGTATCATGGTGGGGGGAAATGGATACTTTTTGTTTAATGAAATTACAATTTCACAAGATGTAAAAGTACAGACATCTATTGCAGAAGAGTATGCATACATGTAGGAGGCTGGTAAAATGGTACAGGTTTTCAAGTCCAACACTGAGGGTTTGAGTTTGATCAGTTGGCAAGGGGAGACCACTGAAATTTTTTAAGCAACAGAGTGACATGATTAATGAGTTATTTATTAGGTCAGGTTTCTGAGCAGCATTAGAGAACAAGCCATGGTCAGGAAATCTTGAGGTGGGACTTCTATTTCAAAAGTGACACAATGATCCAGAAGTAATCATAACAATGGTTGCTTGTTTCTCTTAATTTAAACAAGCACCAAGAAGCTTCTTAAACTTCTGAAAAATAGAGGTTCAAAAGGCCCAGCATTTACTAGGTCAGCAGTCCAAGTTCTAAGCTATGCTTTTGTCATTCTGGGATCCACAGTCCTAACTACTATGCCTTCCTTATGAAAAACCAATGAAAGCCTTAAACATCTCAGTGCAATTAGAATGGTGGACAGGATGGATTTCAGAGAGAATTTGGGATTTGAGAGCTAGGTCCTAGTAGCAAACTAAACCTGAGAATTCTGAGAAAGTGGGATTTAGTGGAAGCTATGATATTTCCTGTAGACAACAGAGCAATTGGTGATGACAATGTACATATCAGGTGATGGCACCCAGTCCTTGTGTTGGATTGAATACTGTGATCTGGGCCATTGTGTGCTATGTGCCAGGTCAAATGCTTCAGACTCTGCATGTCTAGTTCTGACTCCTCTTTCTTGTCAGCCTATTTAGTTCCTGATATATGAACCATTGTGAGAGTAATCATTCATCAGACATCAATACATAGGGTCAGCCTCAATCCTGCTACAATGAATACAGCTCCCACTTTACATATCATCCCACCTACACATGCTCAAGGCTATGTCTAGACCCATGCAAGACTCATTCTCTAGTCTGGGCTCTAGCATTGATACTATACTCCAGGTACTGACGGGGAGAAGATGGGAGACAAGCCCGATCTGTAAGGATAACCCAGCCAATTCCTAATACATCCAAATGAGCCAGCACATTCAAACACATACTATGTCATGGTAGAGGAAGCTTTTGGGAGTTCTATGGAAGCACAGAGCAGGGAGACTCAAAGTTAGACTATGGAAGTCAGGAAAAGATTCAGAGAGAAGTGACCCCTTAGCAAGTCTTGCCTAGAACATTTCCAGTTGGCAAGGTGGCTGAGGATGTTCCAGACAAACAATATCATGTGATGCTCTCAGAAATATAAAACTAATAAGCCCTTAGATTAGTATGCAAGGGATTTGGAAAAGCACTCAATCTTAGAAAGACCTCAGGAGGTGGGGTGTGATAGCCAAGTCTGTAAGAGCATGTGCCCAATGGCCAAAGAGAGTCAACTCTCAATTCTGCTCCTTATTACTGAGTGGCCATGGAGGAATTACAGCCCTAGGACCCCAGTTTTCTTATCTGTGGAATGGAGTCAATGAGAAGACCTAGGTTTTTTTTTTTTCTTGAAATTTGGGGGGGATATTTGAAAAGTGCTTTGTAATAATAATTGGCAAGTACAAACACGTTACCATGATACTGTTGTTAATATTAAGCAAGTGAGATAGACTATTTAGTAGACAAGTCCTTAGAGAATATGGAAGCATAGAATGATTTCAGCGTCGAACAAAGGCAATGATTATGGGCTAAGATGTTAACAAATGGGGAACGAATGTGTGGTCAGGCTCAACGACCTCTACTTTCAGGTATGTATCCCATCAGATCATTGTCTCAGTCGGAAGAGAAGAGACAGTGTTGGGGAGGGTTTAGAAAAACTAAACCCTCATTCCCAGAGATGTTGAGTCTATGAGCACAGATCCATTGGCAAAAGAACTGATAGAAATTCCTTTGAATTGCTTCAATGTGAAAAAATTATACTTGAAAACCTGTAATTTTAATAAAAACTATAGAAATAAAATTAAATTACTTTTTCTAATATTTAATTAAAATTACATCTTTTGACAAGTGAATGACTTCGATGTGATGGTTATCTTGATTTAATAAAATAGCAATTTCAAAGTTTTTTCCCCATGGGTGATTCTATTTTGCATTTTATGTTGCATCTGAGACCACCCATGCTGAATCTACAACTTGGGGAGGATGGAGGGAATTGAGAATTTTTGCTAGGGGATGGATGTGGTGTAGGGTTGTGGGCAGGACTAGAGCCATAGGCAGGACCACTCTGCAGTAGCTTTGCTGAAATCCCCAAGGCAGGAACTCGCAGTGAAAGAGGGACAGATAGCAGAAGGAGGTACAGAGAAGGCAGTGAAAGCACCCAACAGTGGCCTGAGCAGACAGGGAGAGTCTCATGAGGTAGGTATGGGCTTAGTGCAGGGTCTGCAAAGGGAGTAAGGCTGTTTAAAGGGATATTTGTAGGGAATAATGTTATTAAATGGAAATCTTCAGATATACAATTATGCCTCACATGTAGGTATGGCAATTGAGGATTGTTAAAGTGGTCTCTTTCTTTTCTTTTTTTCTCAACATTCTCCATCAGATGATTTTACAGATGTCACAACCTGGAGTCATCCTTACAAAGAAAAATTTTATGCCTCCTCAGGATCCTATTGATATAAGGTTGTAGGTCCTAACCTGCCCTGAGATCTGTATTTGTAGATACTGATTTAAAGAGATAGCCAGAACTATTCACAAGGGTTTGTTTGAAAATCATTTGTATTGTGAGATCAAATTATGTTTTAATTTTATTTTTCTTAAAAATTTCTTCCTTAGCTCTTATAGGATTGAAAGTTATAAAACACTTTTAAGGGAGCATTTCAATGGTTTAATATCTTACTTTCAAATGTATATTTACCACTAATCTACCTTTTGGTTCTTTATCTGAGGTTCTGGCCCACACAGATACTTAACCAGCCATTAGCTTTTATTAGTAGAGCTGAAATGGATGACACCAATATAAGCAAGATAAAACATTGACCTACTTTTATTGGATAAAGGAAGAGAACTTATAGGATCGGCCTGGTTTTCTACTCTGTCTTTTTTAGCTAGGCTATTTACTTTGTCCGCTAAAACTGATCTAGAAAAGCGGGTGCTCTTTTGATCTTTTAAACACAGTTTTGGAGAAATGCTCAACATATCATAGTACTTGCCACTCAGAAGCAGTCAAATTCCGTGTATTACAGACGGGAGTGAGAAGTTGATACATAGAGACCTGGGGGATAGGGAAGGAGAAAAAAAAGCTACAGAGGTAAATATCCATCTACCCAGTATCATGTCTTTCTTGTTTGTATTTCATGAGACTTTTCATCTTGGAAGCACAGAAGGCAATCTGCAGATATTTATGTATTTAGATAATAAATGTTGCTGCAGTCCTTTCTCCCCTCAAAATGAGAAATCCACATGTTCTAGCAGCAATGTTTTCAGTTCCTTTTGGTCATACAAATAGTTTGATTTCAAAGAAAACTGGTCTTATTTTCCCACTAAATGAAGACCTTGTATTGAGACTTTGAATTGTGGCTGCAGAGTTTCTGCAGTTGTGGACAGAAGCTGCCTCTTTAGACATTATCATCTTCCTGCATCAAAGGTCACACATTGAGGTATTAGCCAGAGAGATGACATTCCCAGAGTACCTCCATTTTAATAGGAAACAGTTACAGACAGAACAAAATATCCTCTCCTCTGTAATGCACATGTTAAATGACAGACGGCAAGGTGGCCTCCTAATATGGCTTACTCTGCTCTTCTCTCCACACATCCAGCCCAAATGGACCATAGCACATAGCTGAAAGTTTTGTAGAATTGTCTTATTTCATTAAAGGGATATAAAAATTATTTCCATCATACCAAAAATTGTTTTGAAAGATATGATCTCCATAAAAGGATTCCCCTTCCCAGCGTGCTTCTCAAGGTGTCCTGAATTCCTGTACAATTTCACAGTTCAATGCTCATGACCCCAATCTGCTATGGATCTCCCCACACTACACCCCCCCCCCAATAACTTTGCTTTATATCAACCTCATAGAAGGCATCTGAAGGGGCACTCTGGGGGAAAGGAAGAAATAGATATGTACGACAATCCTTCAAATTCTTATAATCCTGCTTTCTAGAATCGTCTTCTTTCTGTATACATTTGCATGCCTATGATGCCTCATTTGAATCTGATTTGCAATTTTGTTTAGCCCTGTACTCTCCTTATGTCCATGCTTTTCCCTCATATCATTGCTTCAATTCAATTTTGTGATACAGTTTTCTTCAACCTCAAAATATTCTGATTTGGACATGAACTTTATTATTTTTTAAAATCATTTTATCAGAACAATGACCACTTTTTCAGTATTGGCCTGGTAAGTGGAGACCATCAGAAAGCCAGGTTCTGTCACCATCAAGTGCAGAACAGAGTTGCTGAGTACACAGAAGCATCAGGGAAGTAGGTTAGACCCACTTTGGTTTTCCAAAAAGAACATATTACCCTCTCCTTTGGTTATAAATAAATAGACATTTGACTCAGAAGACTATGACATTAGCATTTAGGACTAAAGCTCTAGTTTCTACAGCTGTGCTGAATTCAGACTGTCCCCCGATTTATTTATTTTTTACTTAACTCTCAATAACTCTTTTCATTTTGTTTACTTTATTATTATTGAGGTATCATTAGTTTGCAACATTGTATATAATTTAAGGGAATAGGTCCACACCTCCTCTGACATTTATCACTACACCACACTATATCCACTACCAAAGCACCCACTTTCTTTCATAATAGTTCACTGATCCTCTCTCCCACCCCCAAATTTTCCCACTCCATCTTCCCCTCTACTAATTGAGTAGCCTTAATCTTACTATTGTATTTCTAAGGTTTGTTTTGGTTAAACAGATAAATGTTTACCCAGAGCAGATACCCCATCCAAGCTTTGATATTAAAAACACAGTCTGTCCCTCAAAAATGATGACAAATGTTTTCATTAAAGTAATAAGTAATGATACAAATTGGCCTTGACTCTAGAGTATTAATTTTATGTGAAAAATAAAGCACGAATATGTTTATATTTTCCCTGCTTGCACCCTGCAGTGAGACACTGTGTTAAAAAAAAAGTGAAGATCAAAGGCAGCAAATAAGAATGTGTGAGTTTTGCACACTTCTATCCTCTTTGATCTTCCAAAATTTCAATAGAAATTTTTACAGAAATAGGAAAAAATTCTAAAATTCATGTGAAACCATAAAAGATCCCTAGTAAATCAACTTTTGAGAAAAAGGAACAAAGCTGAAGATATCACATTTTCAGATTTTAAAATAAATTGAGAAGCTACAGTAGTTAAAACAGCATGGTACTGCCAGAAAAATAGACATGTAGACCAATAAGACAGAATAGAAAGCCCACAATTAAACACATGTATATACAGTCAAATGATTTTCAGCAAAAGTTTCAATAATAAACAAGGAGAAATGGTCAGTATCTTCACAAATGGTGTTGGAGAAACTAGATACCCATGTTAAAAAGGATGAAACTGGACCTTTATCTATACCAAAAACACAAGAGTAAAGATAATTAAACTAACAAAAATTAATTAAACTAAAAATAGTGAAAAGAAACCCTACAAAATGGGAGAAAATATTTGTGAACCATAGATCTAACATGTGTTTAATTTCCAAAATATTTAAGGAACTTCTATGATTCAATAACAACAAGCAAATGACATGACTAAGAAATTGGCAATGGTCATGAGCAGACATTTTTCTAAAGCAGACATACAAATGACCAACATGTATATGAAATATGCTCAACATCACTTTAAGGGAACTGTAAATCAAAATTCATGTCACTTCACAACGTTAGAGTGGTGATCATAAAAACAAACCTAAAAGTAATAACTGTTGGGGAGGACTGGAGAAAAGGGAAACCCTGTAATGTTGGAAGGAATGTAAAATGGTGCAGTCACTATGAAAACACGATAGGGGTTCCTCAAAATAAGAGTTGGTAAAAATGTTAAAATGGCGTGAGCTTCAAGAAGCACCTTGGTTTCACAAAAACAAGTGTCTCTTCAAGTACTTTTTTTTTTTTTGCCATTTCTTACATTATTTTAGAGCCTGTTTTTTTTATTATTCTGTCAAATGGTAATAATAATACCTTCCTCCTTGAATTTCTGTGAAAATTCAATTGATAATATGTGTTATAAATGGAGAATACAATAAGTAATTATCAAATATTAACTTATTTCTTCTTTCAAGAGTCCTTGTGCAAGCTGTGGATAACTGACATGGCAGGCTAATCTAAGCATGGGACTGGGGAGTGTCACGTGGAAATGAATCTGAGAGGCGTGTGACAGTAGCTGAAGGAAAGAGTCGAGCTTAGGGAAGGAGGAGAATATGAAGTAGAACCTTGTAAACATGGAGGAATGAGGAAAAGCAGTCTCAGGACTTGATTAACATTTTTACCCTCAACCTCAAACTGAGTGACATCCCATATGGGTTTCATGCTCCAGTATTGCTTAACTGTCCATTGTCACAGCTACAAACTCTTATTTATGCTCCTATTTGAGTCCACTGTCCAGTGGTTTATTGATCAATCTCATGAGGTGATAGTTTAGGCTTTCTTCAAATTGCTACAATAGCCAAATCAAGTGCAGTTAATTAAGATCGCTTTGACAAGTTGCAAAGTATTCCTTGCCCAGGCTAAAGACATATTCTGTTTAGTCATGTACAACTGTAAATACGTATTCTCTATGTCCTACAAAAATATTTTCATTAAAAAATAGAAAGAATTCATCTGTTTCTTTGCCATAGGCTCTAAATTGAAGGGTTATTCTTTCTTTGTTGCTTACGAATTGTACTTGATTTGAATTCCAATAAGTAAACAGGAAAGTGTTTGCAAGATCTGTGCTGAGAACTATGACACTGAGGCTGTTGTTGCTTTTTTCTTTCTATTTTTTTTTCTTTTTCATACTACCTTTATTTTGAACAGACTTTTGATCTCAGGGAATCTATATTATATTTCATTAGATAGAATGACCCTCAATACCTAGCTGGTGACTTGGCTCCCCAGGGAGGAAAAATTCTGAGCGTGTCTTCAAAGACACACAGAGAGAACTAGAGAACATTCTATGGATGCTACATACTCTTTGGTGTTTTCTGTCAAATGTGTATAATGGCCTGCTTGGTTCTCACCGGGCAGAACCTGAAGTGTCCCCCTGCTCATCCCCTTCCCTTTACCTCAACCAGACGATTACCTCAGCAGCTCAGCTGTGTTATTGAGACATTTTAGCGTGAAATTTGTTTTTCCTCACTGAACTTTAAGCAGAATTTCAAGTGCCAAGTCTCCAAAGCCAAGTGGGGCTATTAAGAGATAATTACTAATTATGCTAATTTGAGAAGTTGCTGCCATTTCCTTCCCTGGTCATTTTACGTGCAGCTCTCCTGAGAGAACTGTCCCCTCCAAGTGTTAATCACCTCCCTTTTGCAGCGTTTGGTGGAGGACAGCCTGTCCTCACCCTCTGCACCCCGAGTCTGGGATGGCTTACTGTCCATCGGAAAGTGAAGCAAGGTTGGAGATCTTCTTGGACAATGTCCTCTCCATCACCAATTGGTACTAGCTATTAATTTGTCCTGTGCTAGCAATATTTACACTCCTGCCAGGGGAGTACATTTAATTTCTAATATATCTGCACTTCCCATCAACATCTGTGAATCTTAATAAGGAATCCTGGATGTCTGAGTCCTAGAGAGCCCCCTTTTGCACTGAATTCGACACCAGGGGCTCCACAGATCTTGGGTAATTATCACCCTTTCTCCCAAAAACTTACTATTTAGAAAAAAAGTAAATTAAGAATCCCTGGTTCTGACATTGATTACATAAATTTTGTGTCTGTGATTGACATACATGCATGGAGGAGAGGCTGGATCAATGAGAATGAGATGATATTGGAAAAATGTGTTCTTTGTGTGGGAGTTGGAAAGCCCCCTCACCCCTTCATTCTCATTCAGATCATTCTGCTGCATTCAGATCGTGTGGGCTCAGCAGCCCGCACTTCCCTGGACAGGAGACGAAGAAGTACTCTGTTCACTCTCCTTGGCACCACCTTTTGCCTATTGCATGGTCCCTTGCATGGCCAGCAGCTCTAACTTCTCACTGTGTGGCTACCTTCAACTATTATTTACTGGCTATTAAGGAAATACAGGGACTTTATCTCTGCTTCTTATTTGATTTCTCAAGCTGTTCAGATCAGCATCAAGAAGAGCAGAGCCTTCAACATGCTCTGGAAATACTTCCAGGGGACACCCAGCGAGCTTGCCATGTCAAATACAAACAAACCCAGGGGCCTGAGTTTGGAAGGTCACTGTATTCCAAGTTTCATCTGTCTCTATATGGGCCCGGTTCTTATGAACTCTCAACCTGTAGCTGTGGGCCAGTGCAGGCACTGAGACCCGCCTGCCTGGGACTTTCTAGGCCCCAAACTGAGCAGGGACCGTTAATCCAACCTGAGTGGCTTCTGAATACCAGCGGCTCCTGTCTTGGAGCTGCCGGCTGCATCTGACATCCCTCCTTCCTGATCTCTCTGAAAGAAATCAGTTTTGTCACTTTCAGCCTGAGAAGCCAATAACCAACTCAACATCTGTGTCAAAAAGGGCTCAAGCCCAGCATCCAGTGGGATTCACCTCTGGAGGTGCTCGGGTCCAGGTCTAAGAGAAGCACCCAAGGGGATTTCCATCTTGGCATTGCCAGTACTGATTGATCAAGCACAGAGTACCTATAAACATTGATTATTGGTGTACATGTCTTTCCTTACTCTTTGAAACAGAAGAAGTTCTCATAGGGGAGTATTTTTGTGCACTTAACAAAGAGGAAAGGGTGACCATGATAAGAAATTTAGAGATGTTTAGAGCTAATTTGCCAGCTGTGTGATCTCAGGCAAGTTCTTAATTTCTCAGTAACTCAGTTTTGTTTTGTGTTATAAACTCAGAAAATGGGGCAATGATCATTACCAGGACTCTTGAAATTGCTGAATGATATTCCTTTTTCATGAAAATAAGGGAAGCAAGGGTTTTCTTTCTATCTGTTTTCTTGTAGATGTACATATGTAGCTTCCTCCTTTTTAAAGAATAGAGACAGTAATGGCTTTGACAATTCCAAGTTTCTCCTGATGGTGGTAGATTTCTTACAGCTATCTGGACTTTAAGACAACTTAAACTATGCTTTCATACCACCGAAAACAGCCCAATAAATTAAAACTTAGAAAAAGAGATTTATCCTTTAATGTTAAACTGTTTACTTTTGGATTCCCAAACTGCCCACTATTTTATTTTATTTTTGTGTAGCTCAGTATATACCTATTTAAAAAATAAATTTCCAAATTATGAATACCTATGACATATTAAGAAAATTGTAAAACTTGTGTCTTAATTTCATGCTCCTAAATTCATCAAGGACAAAATTTATAACTGACTCTGCAATGCTCCCGACACAATAGGTGCTGAAAACTCTGCTTTACACAAACTGTGTAAATCTGTGTTTTCCACACAAATATACAGCCATTTTTCATCCCATAAAAATTAATGTTTGGAAAGAACTCAAACAATTCTTGTACAGGCAAAGATTATTTATGTTTAATGGACTCTCTTAAGCAAAGGTAAGAAATTGGTAGGTATATTATATTACCTTCCTTTTTATTTACATGCACTTTGCAGAGGAAGGGAAAGTACTGGGTGAAACAGGCCATGTGCCTCGGCATGTAGAGCCAGTGGTTCTAGGAAGACTCTCTTCACCTTCTCTAGAAAATTCTCTTAGTCTTGCTCTGATAACTAACACCACATGATTCTAACTGCATCAGGCAAAAACTGCTTTCCTAAGGCACACAAGCCCCCTTACTTGTGACAATTCATTTTTCATCATTCATTTATATGTTCCTGTGATGGAATTTATCACCGACCTGACAGTATCAACGAGGTGATATCAGATTTTTTTTTTAAATCAGATAGCAGAAAAAAAATCTAGGTGGAAGGAGAGAGTAAAGTAAGGACCAGGGTCAGAAGAACTCAAGTTGAAAACCTAAGTACCTGGGAGAGGACACACTTGGAGAACTTGTAGGGGACCGGAGGCCAGTATGGAGGCTGTAAAGTCCAAGGTGGTTGATCTGTTTCAAAGAAAAGCTTTCAGCTGAATATCACACAGTCCTAAACAACCTCGAGAACACCCGCCTCGCCTGGAGAGCTGACCTGGTTTTGTGGAGAATTTGGAAGAAATTTACAATCACAAATTTTACAATTTGATGAGTGGAGTCAAAGGACATGGAGTTTGGCGAAGGAACAGGACTCTTACATGTGATATATGCAAGTACAGAAATGCAAGTCCTGCATTGTGCAAACATTCACAGCTGAATTGTGCTACAAGTTTTCCAGTGTGCTTCAAAGAGTTTCTTTTTAAGGTCAAAATGCTCTTTTGTTTGGCCATAAAGAAAAAGGAATCAAACATTTCAGGTGAGGCACTATGTGAAGGGATTGTAGGTCAATCTAAGTGTTTTATGTGCAGAAAGCTATTTAACAAAGGTGTAGACCAGAATTCCAGCTGCACCCCTGCAGTGAACACCTGCGGCAGGTAAAGCTCTGCACTCAAGGTCTCCTGGGAACAAAAGAAGATAAAAGTCATGCTCCTTGTTACTCTCAAGTTAGTTACCAATATATTAGATTGACTTGCTTCCATAAGGAAATAGAGAAAGCTAAGCTGAAACAGGAAGGGCACATAGCATAGAAGCATAATTACAATATGAATTTGGATCAGGGTCAAATGTTCAGTTAACCAGTGTGTTACAAAATGTATTTTCTGAGTTTGAAAACTTAAGCACTTTCTTTTGTGCAAGGATTCTCCATGTGATTGCAACTGAAGAAATAATTACATTGCTTAAAGAAAATACCTAAATTGGAGGGGCAACCTATATGTGGGAAATTTAAGAGAAGGGAGGTTTCTAGGTCAGCTTTGCTCTGTGAGGAGTGGCCATTACTCAGTGTAGGTTGAATTTATGGTTGACTTTGCCAAGCACCTCAAAAAACTGAGATGTAAGCATTTCAATACAGAAATGGGCATAAATAACAAACTTAATTTAGACATAAATTTTTTCTTTAAAAGACTAATTGCCAATCTTTGTCTCATGGATTCAAAACCAAAAGCAGAAAAAATTCATTTGATAAGCATTTCTAATCTGTATGGAGCCTTTACTTCACTGGTCAATGCTGGCTTACTGGGTGTGCATGTTTAATCTCCTTCAACACTCAGTTAATGCCTTTTAGAACTGTGTCTACACACAGAATGTAAAGATGATAACCCCCAAATGCACTCATAAGTGGTAAAACTAGGTGTCTTTTTACATTTCCTACATTTTTTATTTGAATAACTTGAACTTGCTTTTATGTTGTGGGCTACATCCCCTCCTGCCATGAGAAGACCTATATGGGTCTGCCCATATGGGGCTAACACAGCCATGCCATCCTGAAGCGTATGAAGTGGTTCCATGGAGCTCATGAAAGCCATCAAACTCCCTGGACAGTTCATTAGAATCAGAATTAAATATATTAGCGAAACCTTAATAACATTCTTTTATAATCATAATATCCAATTAGTTATATCTGCTCTCATATTTTCCTGTAGAAAATAGAACACCTATTTTTTTTTCCTTCCTCTGGTTTGACATCCTGGTTTGATTGCTTTTATTAGAAACCAAGAAGTGTCTAATGATTTTTTTGCCCTTTTTGCCTTGGATACCTGGAAGCCCAGTACTTTATCAAATGCTCAGTTGCAGCAGTCATATTATCCCCCAAGATTTTTCCAATCAATGTGAAATTATATTTTTATTTGTAAAGGTTTCCTGTATCTATATTTTTCATGGCAATCATATAACCTTCTTTTTGAAAGTAAGTAGGATATAAGAATAAAATAAAAGCATTTATGGGATTTGAGGCATGGCTGAAATTCACTGATGAGTAGGTTTCAACAAAGATGTTCATTATATTGTTTCATCCTTTTCCTTTTCTTATAGTAAAGAAGTTTGGCCTCACTACCCAGGTTTTACAAAGCAGCATTTCCTGTGCCTCTACCTCCTTTTGTTTGGTGTTTTTTTTTAAGTTTTATTTATTTTTGCATACAAGCTGGGGTGCAGGGCAGAGGTGCAGGTGGGGAGAGGGTTCACCAGAGACAGAGTGGGGAGCAGAAGAGGTAGATGACCGAAATACACTGCTGAGGGGAGCAGCCAGCAAGGCAGGAGAGGTCTGCCATTCCATGTGGGAATCTCCCCTACCGGGCATCAAGCTCTTGCCACAGCCGCAGACAGCTCCACAGCACTGCGCTTAACCCGTTGCATCACCAGGGAGACCCTTTTTGGTGTTTTTATGCTGGTTTTGCTTTTGGAAAATCTCTGAAGCACTTCTCATTTGCCAACAAGACTGGCCTTGTTTCTCAGTGATTTGCATGCAGAACCACACTTGCATGTAAGTGTATAGGGAGGGCAGGTGTCTAGCCACTGAATCCCAGGCTGCCAAGTGCTATGACTAGGGCAGCGCTGATGCACAGGACAACTGAGCATCTCCAAGGAGAACCCTCCGACCATGGACATCACAGGCCTGTACTCCCAACTGTGTTCACCACTTGTCCGGTGTTCTCTGTTTTCTGGCCTGGCCTCTTCTTTCTCCCCACTCTGAGATCCTGCTTGCGAAAAGGTTCTATCTCTCTCCCAATATTCATATAGACTAAGGGTGCCTTCAAGTTGATTTTGAGTGGTATGTGGGAAACATTTAAAAAGTCAAATGGCATATTATATTTTAATGAGAAGTAGAAAAGTATAAAGCATGATGATCATCGAACCCACAAATGTATGGATAATATAATTTAGGAAAAAAGCTAACAGAAAAAGGAAGATAAGAAGGAAATCTTGGGAGGGTCTTTGAGTAAATAGTGGAATAAAAATAACATTTAATATTATTTCATAAGTTACTTACCAATACTGTCTAAATGGGGAAATGGGGAAATGATGGTGAAATGGGATATTATTTGAAATTAATCCATCACTACAGGTGTACACTGGCACAACATGGACACTTGATTATCCTTCTAAAGGAACAATTGATGAAGACTTGATTGTCCACTTAAAGTACACTTTGGGATAGCAACTAATATAACAATGGAAGCAAGAGGGAATAGTCTAAGAGGCAAATAAATGAATAATGTATTGATCTTTTTTAACTTGCATGTGCCTGCCTTCTTGGCAGCATTGTATCAGCAAAGATGCTTTCTTTTGGAAGTTTATCAGAAAGTTTAAGGCATTTCATTATTTTTCCTTAAATGAGCATATATGTACATTAGCCATTTGCTCTTCCCATTGCTTTGATGAAAATTATTCTGACAGATAACCATTGTGAACCTTTATAAAGAATAAAATTAGCATAAGCTAAAGAAAGATCATACTTGTTTGAATGAAATGTATGAAGACATTAGTGAACAACCTAAGTCAAGCCCAGTATTTGCCTTCTTCAGCTTGGAGGGACCGCAACAGATAGGTTGACCAGTACAGTAATTGATTTACTATCATTCAACTTGGTAAAGAGTTAAAGACTTTTAAAGCAAGCAAAGAATAATCAAGTGAAGGAAATGAACCAAACTCTCATAAGGTAAATGTATACTGTGCTTTAAGACTGAACAAATGATAACGATGATCTTAAAAAATAATAATACAGGAAGAATAAATATTTTTAAAAGGACTTTAAAAACAGAAGTTTATCATCAGAGAATTTTCTACATTTACCCATGCATTTTGTTTTTGTTTCATCTGGAAAGATTGTATTTATGCTAAGTTACCTGGCTTCTTTGCTGTTTCCATACTTGCAATCTAGAGTACAAAGACATACAACTGCACACACACACACACACACACATTGATTCATTCAGAGTAAAACAACTCTTCTAAGTTAATGGAGAGTTGGGAGATATTTTTTACAAATAAAGAAATGGTGTATTACTATTGCACCAGCAGGGAAATTCATAAAAGCCCATTTATGTCTAATACACAGTTGTGTGTAACCCGAGTCCACATATGCTGTTGTTGAAATGCTGCATTCCTGTTAGACCAGACTCTGGATTCCAGGCTCCTTTCATATAGGTATAATCTTTATCTGTGTTTTAGCTGCCTTCTGCTCTTGTGAATTTCCCTCAGCCCCCCTATCTGCTCTGGATAGTCTAAAGAGATCTGCCCAGTCTATTCTCGTCCCTCCATTCAGTGGCTGAGGGAAACTCCCATCCTCATTTCTGGAGATAAAAGATGTAGAATCACTGACCTATGAGAGATAAAATGTCATCAAAAATTGGTGGTTTGTTCACAGAAAAATAAAAAAAAAAAAACAGAAATTCTACCTGTATTTATGTAAAATGATTCTGTAAATAAGATTTTGAACAGATGTGAAGAGCAATTTTAGTCAATTTGTGTGCGATAGAATTGCTTATATTCTCCTTATGTTAAGAACCCTTTGCTATGTTGTGGGAATGCGGTGCATTATCTTATGAGGGTCTTAGTAATTTAACTGTTTTCTTTCGGAGTTAGCACTTTCGGTCATCGTGAGGATGGGTTCAGGTGTCCGATTTGACTGTTCCATACCCAAATTTGCTTCTGTAACCCACTTTGATACATTCACTCATTGAATATAAACAGAAATTATATGTTTATCTATGGCTTTCATTTCATTTTGACTTTGTGTCGTCAGCATAGAATCTGAGTTAGTTTAATCTAGGAAATTGGAACAATATACTTAATGTTTATGCATGAAAGGGGATTAAAAATATCCAGTGCACAAACACACAGAGACACACACAAGGTGATTCACAATGTTTACATTTTAAATCCAGATGAACAATAAGCAAAAATCTATACTTAAACTGAAGAATGCCCTTCATAGTATTTAAATTTAGTTCCAGTTTTTTACTGAATGCATGTTATGCCTATTTTCATTGTAAGATATTAACTAGTTTGAGTATCACAACAAAAAATGTGCTCATCTGGATGTCTCTGTGTGTGACGTTGTATATAAAAGTGTTTTGTATATATAAACACAACAGTTTCCTTTTACTCATTTTCTTTTGAGAACATGAATTTAAAATTTCCTAATCTTTAACCTGGAGTCATTGTAGCCCTTAAATATTTTTACCTTGTGCAACAATAATATTTATTTTAGATTTCAATGTGCATTATATATTGATATTTGGAAAATAAGAGTTTTTCAGCAATCACTATGGTTTTCTTTAACCTTTGATCAGAAAATCATTTTAGTGATGCTCCTTAAGCAAATGAGCACAGTGGGAGCATTATTAAAAATACATACCTTTATGTTTATTTACATATATACAAATACACATCCATGCACATGCACAACATATATTTACTGTAGCATTATAAGCTGGTTTCATGCTATTCATCATCTTCCCAGAAACAGAAATGACAGAACTCTCCTTCAAGCCCTTTTGTATTATGGATCCAAGGAAATGCTTTCACGGGCACTGGGGATATTGCTTCTAAGATGTTCTGGCAGTAGTCCCGTAAGGGGCAATGGGTCCCATGTTGCACAGAGAACCTGATCTTGTGTTTTGTGCCTTAACCTGAAACTCTCCCCTCTCTAGGGGCCCATGTGGACTGCCTTTCTTTACCTACATGTTCAATTACACACCAGGGCAAGTTCCCACTTGCAAAGAGAGTGAACTTGAAGACCAAAATTTCTAGATGATAATTCATGCCCTTTCACTCTCTACGTTTCTCAAGGAGCCTCTTCTCCCTTTGAATCTCACTTTCCTCATCTACAATAGGAAGATGATTTTAAATTAAAATATCTTAGTATCCTTTTTGCCTCCCAACAAGAAAGGCATGAGATTGAGTATACGTACGAAAAAGTGTGTCAGTGGGAGATGGAAAAGGATCCGCTTACCATTTATACTGTGGAAGATAACCCTTCTTAGAATCGTAATTCATACTATTTTTACTCAGAAATGGGGATCTTCAGGACAGGAGGATGCAAAAGGCAAAGCACAATAAAATTCATTTAAATTTACACTGTCATATCAGATGGCAACATTCATAACAAAATAGTCAAGAAAAAATTTCTGGACATTACTTAATCAAATCTGATGTTATTTCAATTTTATAAGTATATCTCATCCTTTAGAGATATAATGGTTTATATACTAGAGATATTATGTTGATGAAAATTGAACTTACGTGTTTTCTGGCTGAGGCAAAGATGGTATTTCAAGAAAAGGGCATGATAACCTAATAGTATACTTCAGCTTTTTAGGAAATGTCTTTAAAGGTAAGTAGAGCTATGTTTTCTGTTAGTTATGGGGCCCCAAAATCAAGATATTGAAGGCCCAAATGTCAGCTCTGAAAAATGTGATTACATTTGGAGACAAGATTTTTAAAGATATAATTAAAATGAGTCATTGGGGTAGTTCCTATTCCAATATGACTGGTATCCTTGCAAGTGGGAATTAGGACACAGACACACATAGAGGGATGATTGTGTAGGAACACAGGGAGGAGACAGCCATTCACAAGTCAAGGAGATAAACCAGCCTTTCTAACACCCTGATCTTATACTTCCATCCCCAAGAAGGATCTGTTGTTCAGGATCTCAGTCTGTGTTCCCTTGTTATTTCAGCCCTAGTGAATTAATACACAGTCTAGCTAGACATTTTTGTGTTGTTAAGTTAGACTAATATGTACCAAAACCCTCCCCATTCTAAATTTTATCTTGGACATTCATTCATTGTTCACCTAAATATGACAGACATTTTGTTATTCCTTCTAAGAATGTGTGTATATATATATATATATATATATATATATATATATATATATATATACACACACACACACACACACACACACACTTATACACATAATCACATATATTCATACATACTTCAAACATATACACAGTCTTATAATTTAAACACTGTTTCTGTTTTATAGATAAGGAAGTAGTGCAGAGAGAGGAACTTCTGGAGTAGGTCAGTGTTAGTGCTTGATAAATATTAGTTATTAATATTTAGTTCTTGTTGCCTGAGGGCCAAGTGGGCAGTCGGTTGAGCAGACTCATCACTGCTGATTCACACTTGACTATTCTAGAGAATCTTGTTGAAAATACAAAGCAGAGTCTCAACTCAATGGATGTTTCAGGATTTGTGTTCCCTTGTATTTTATTATCCTTTGAGCTAGGCTAACATTGTTCAAAATAAATATGTGCAATACCATGAATTTTTAGTTAATATGCTTCACCTACGACGTGAGTAAACTCCAAGTTCCTGGGTCAGCTGTCCAGTCTGTCACCCAGGCAGTGTCTCATCATGTTTCCATTTATTTTTTTTTCCACATTGAGACTGGGGAGCTTGTTTTTTATGTGAAACCAGACTAGAAGGTCATTCCTTCTTGCAAAGTAGAGCAGGATAAATCACATAGCATTGCTTCCAAGTCCCACAGAGCACACCCATGGACCAGAGAAACTGTAGAGGGAGAAATTGCATCCCAGGGTGACCCCAAGACTGAACACCAGGAGAGGGACTTGGTTACAGTACAGCAGCTATGTGTACATTCATATACAAAATATGACTATTTCTACACAGAATAGGCTTTGATACTATTGATAAGAACCCTCATAAAGCCAATGACATATTATAGCAGAAAGACACGGCCAAAACCTTGGGAAACACTAAAATGATCATCTCAGCTTGAACACAAGAAAGAAAAAAAATCCAACAAGTCAAGAGGTAAGATGGCTCTCTTAACCACACTGGATTAAGGATAAGGCAGTTTCTAGTGAAGAGGCATGGATACTAATATCAGATTTCTGTTGTGTAGAATTTATAATTATTACATATAAATATGTACAAGTGGAACGTAGAATTCAATTCATTGTGTAGTTTCCATTTATCAGTATTTGTATTGTTTCTCTTATGTTCAAGTTTGGAAACAGTTCTAAGTATCATTATAAATAAATAGCTAGACCTAAGTACTTGAACCAAAAGTTTTGCTGCCAAAGTGAACAGACTGAGTAGGTAGTGTGCACTAAAGCATTTTATCTTCTACTGCTCATATTGGGAGAGGGTTCCACACATGCCTACCATTCAATCAATGCATATGAGAAGAGACAGAGAGAGACAGAGAGAGAGAGATATTGATATCTTTCTAGAGCTATATAATATGCTAGAAATAAGAAAGACCAGGGAACATGTTCTCTACAAAAAAGACAAGGGACGCATCAGTGACTCTTGTCCTTTTCATGACATACCTTACCTGTGTCAAACTATGGAGGGACATGGCGGTGGGAACTCATACCATGAAACCTCAGAGGAGTAGCACCTCCTACTTTTCCATGACGCTGGACAGAACCCGGATCTCTGTCACAAAATGCCGAGCTGCATTCTAGGTCGGGAGCCAGTGTTTCCTGACTGTCTTGGGTTTGGTGCTAGACTTGTGCCACACACACACACACACACACACACACACACACACACACACACACACACACACAGAGCTGTCCTCAGCA